>CM039721.1:12813365-13058507 GCA_022539455.1 Dendrobium nobile | reverse complement strand
TTAGTTTAAGAGGTTAGGGCTGATTTTCAATGGTTGAGTGGAAAAGATCTAATGGTTGTTTCTATGTTGATTTTCACTCTCCTCTCACTATTTTGCAATCAGTAATTTTTTTTTTCTTTTTTACTCAGTCCCTGCTAAAGTTTTTGAGGCTGGTGATAGCCTGCTATATATGCGTTTTGTATTTTAGGGCTTAGGAGAATATTTTACCTCTGCATATTTATGTTTTTCTTTCTCATATCTTTTTCCAACTCTGTTAACTCCTTATTTTCTTATCTTTTCTATATTTGAGTAGTCTTTCTTACTGAAATTCCCTCATGGGTCCTCCTGACAACAATGAATCCTTTGTGTTATTGGATTGTTGGAGTATTAAATACCATTTCTTTTGAATTAGCATTGTAGTTGAGTTTTCCTTAAGCATAATTGTTTTTAATAGTGAATTTTCTTCAATGATGTTCTTTTCTTACTTATTTTCATAATAGCAAATATTGACATATGCAATTTTGACCTTTGGGACTAATAAATGTTAAAGCAGAGAAGTATCACTTTTTACTCTTGGTTTCAAATAAGAATATGGATTCTTAGAAATGATTGAGATCTATTCAATCTACCAATAATCTCATAGAACTTGTCACTAAGGTATATGTCGGAAAAAAAAGGTTAAGTACTGTGATTAAGGCTTGCAGTTTGAAGAAGTAATGAATGATGCAGTTCACCAGGCCTTGTTGGTTGGTTGAGATGATCCTCTTGTTTACTACAAAAATTATTAGCTATTAAGGCATCTTAAAATGCCCTAATAGATATCTATTAAGACACACATGCTATTGGGACATCTCATAATGGTGTCATGTAGGTGGGTGTTGGCATAGAGGTATGGGCATCTTTATGTGCCCTAAAAAATTAAACTTTCTAGGCACATGAACATGATGGAATAGTATCCACATGACACCCATAAGGTGCCCTAATAGCTTAGCTTTCCCAACACTTTAATTTGATGAAATAACCATAGTAAAATGATTCTATTATTTACATGATTCATTCTGATGTTTATTAATAAGCTCTAGTTAAATGATTAAAATGAAATATATATGTTGTTCTTCTAATTTGGATCCTCGAGTGTTAAAAAATGGTATCAGAGTAATGGTTATTGGAAGAATTAAAATATTACTAGAGCTTATAAGTGGAATAGAAATGTGATTTCTTATTTATATTTAGTTTATTTTAGTTTAAAATTTTATTTTAAGTATGCTCTCTCTCTCTCTCTCTCTCTCTCTCTCTCTCTCTCTCTCACTTATATAGAAATGTTGGGGATAACATTTTTCGAGTATGGCGAGATTGAAATAACTCATATATTTGAAATAAATTTATTTAAAAAATATGAAAAATTACTTTTATATGATAATATATATATTTATATATATATATATTTATATATATATATATATATACAAAATATATATATATATATATACTTGCCACCAACTTCCTACTCAGTTTCTAGCAGGAAGAATTAAAAGAGGGGAAGAAGCGAGGATAGAGAAAGGTCTTTGGATCATATTTGTTAATCTTCCTATTTGAAATTTTATTTTGTTCATTATAAGTGACTAATCTCTTCTATTTTCAATAATTTTGAATTCTTCCAATTTTATTTCTCCTAAATTTATCAAAAATACATTATATTCTGATTTTATAAGCTTTCACCATGCAAATTTGGATATGTTATAGATTTGATCATTTTAAACAATCTGATATAATTTTATTATTTTTTAAATGAAGTACTAAATGATATCAGATACATGATATGATAACTCCTCATGAAACCCTACTGATCCATGTGATTCACTAATTGAGAGTCATAAGGAACTGATGATTAATTGGGAGCTATAAGGAGTAGGGGAGACTGATTAACATGATTCAATGAAAGTTATAAGAAGTATATTAATTAGGAGTTATAAGGAGCGACTGATTGGGAGTCATAAGTGTGGGAGTAAGATACTCTTAAGATACACTCATTAAATATCTAAATACTAATACTGACATTGCTACAATTACTGTAATGATATTGTGATTGATACTAATATTATTTTCAATTGTTAACACTATTTAACGTTATTGATCAAGATACCAATTTTGTTACTTGCATTAGTATTCTTGACTTTTACTGATATTGTGATTGATGTAATAGATTAAGATGTGATAAACTATAGAAGTATAAATTGATATAAATAATTAGTATAAACATTAAAGCATATATATTTTTATATGATTTATAGCATATTATTCTCTTTTATCTTGCATTGATTTTATTTGTAATATTTGAGTTACTTGCTAGGTTATGTACCCATTACATGGATTTACGTATTTTTTAGGAAAGTGAAAATATCCTATAATATGAAGCACCGGATAAGGCAAAAATACAATCATGTTTCTTTCTATTATTTATTAGTAATCTCTAGTTAAATAATTAAAATGAAAGATAAATGTAATTCTTCTAAGATAGATCCTGTAGTGTGACAAATCTCCTCTAAGTTCATCATTTCTTTTATATTATCTTTAGATTTATCCTTGATGTCAATTACTGTGTTGAATACATTATCAAAAATATTTTTCTCTATATGTATGGCATCTAAGTTATATTTGATCATGTTTTTTCTACAGTGATAATCTAAAAAAATATTCTTTTTGATCCAATTATGGTTGACTCTATACCCTGGCAATATATAATCAGCTCATATTTGAGAATCAACTATTGTGGGTGTGTACCTTACTCTTTCAAAATTCTCACTTGTTAATCTCAAAGGAGGCCACAACATCACCATTTTATTTTAGTAAAGCATTTTTATTTTGCATAAAAGAATGACTTATGGGTAAAACTATATAATAACAATCGAACCAAGTGCTCTTGTCTCCATACTTGAAAGTGAATGACTTAAAAAATTCTATGCAATATGGATAAGCTAACTATCCTCATTATTAAAATTTATTTTGTGGAGATGTCATATTTACTTACTTATTTTTCCCATAATAAATTTAAATCATTTATTAAAGGTTGCAAGAATACATCGATATTGCTTTTGGATTATGTGATCTTAAAATAGTATGTGTCATAAACATGTATGGTGTAGTCGTACACAAATCTCGAGGAATATCATAAGAGGTGAGTATCATAGGCCAGCATGATTAAGGTGAAGTTGATGGCTAAATGGAATAATTATCTGCCATAAATCTATTGACATTTCTTAATTTTGAGGAGAAGGTAGGATGTGTACGATCAAAGTGCTGCTAAGCCTTTACTTCAAATAAAAGTGTCAGGACACTAAGTTGTGAGATGTATTCATTATGTCATCTCATATGTGCAGAAAAGCTCATAGATGCATATAAACGTTGCATTCACGAAATTATGGATAAGTAAACATCCAACTAACTATTACATTCATTTTCTTTTCATCCCAGACTTTGGTTTAAATCTTAGTGTTTTGTAATATCGACATGTAATCTCTGATATATCATCTTTATAGTATAACATGCATCCATTAACATAATAATCTATATTTATATATGTCAAATAAAATTTTGAAACCTGATTCTTAGTCCGATATAAATATGTATGAATTATGTTTTGTGCTGGAATGGTCTCCTTAAGTAGCCCAACAAACTAATTAAAATATTTATGGGGGCCTTGAATTATGTCTTAATGCCTAACATCTTCACATTAACAAATAACTTATAGTGAGTAGTGCACCCCTTCTATTGTTAAGCAGTGTGCAATAAATCATAAAAGTTTTATGCCTCCTTATTTGGTGACTTTTCTATATATTATTCAAATTATGTCTCAGTTGCATCATAAACTTAGGCCTCTAGTGTTCAGATATTTTATTTCCAGTTATATTAAAACTTATAGATGGGTCACATTAAGAATCAAATGTGGCTCATACGCACCATGAGAAGCCAATACCAATATTCTGGTATGAATCCTTTGTGATATAGATCAAAAAGTACATCATCTGGTGTGAGATGCACTTGATTTTTATGTTTAGAACACAAACAATGAAACCTTACATCCGAGAGAAATCTAGGTAACTGATAGGCTGTGTCGATGAAAAAACTCACCCATTCACGAACTCAAATATTAATTTCTTTATTCCTTGCGTTAAATTATTATAAATCAAACTTTTTTTATTCCTTATATCCATAATATGAAAATTTTATCCTACATGCATAGAATTCATAATGATTTGCAAATTAACCTAGAGTACAAATGGATATAACTTTGAATGATTTATAAATTGACTTAGAGCACTCATTTTTCTTGAAATTAATGGCATTGACATGGAGCTTTCATTTAGACACATATAATAATAATAATAATATTAATAATAATAACAACAACAACAATAACATCAAGCCTTTATCCATATAAGGGGGTGACAACATGAATATTTTTTCTCCATTTTGTTTAATTAAGGGTCAAACTCTCATAACTGGGTCATTAGAAGGCTGATGTTCTAAGTGACCAAACCATCTAAGGCGACACTTTCTAATCCTAACTATCATTGGAGCTAATATAAACTTTTATGTATATGTACTAATCTCATTCTATCATTAAGAAAGCACTCATCGCCTGATCATCTTCATCTTTCCAAACTTAAAATAATTATATGATTCTATTTTAATAGCCAACATTGTATGCTAAGCATTATAGGTCCTACAATCATCTTATCCCTTAAGTTTGAGGGATACATTTCTATCCCAAAATAAAACAGTGAAAAACTTACTAAGATACCACGAAATCATAGATGAGAAGGCGGATGAATACACCAAGATGAGGTGGTGGATGACTATAACATGGTAAGGTGGAAAATAGCTTGAACGTCGGCGATGAACCATTGGAAACAAAATATGAGAAAATGGAAAGAAAGGGAGAAAATATAATTAGACGGCTGTGAATGGATGAAAATTGGGCTTACTCTAGTAAATGTTCGATGGTATTTTCTCCAAAAATTTTAAGTCATCGGGTTTAAGTAACCCCATGGATATCTGCTGGTATTACATGGCAAATTTCCAAACATTTTTGTCGATAAAATTTTTTGGTTAAAATTTATCGATGGCCTGCCCAATGGATTGGCCATAAAAAAATTATCGGCAGTATATTCGCCAGAAGAATGGCCATAATATTTCTAGTGAAAATACAGCTAGTTTATCCACCAATATTTCCAGCGAATGTATGCCTTTTTAATATTCTACCAAAAAATTCAATTTTTCCTATAGTGACTTCTGCTTCAAGAATACAAAGCATTTCCACATTAAAGCAATGGATAATATCTTTACTAAAATTACTTTTTTTTTTCAAGACTATATTGCAACCTCTAACATTCTAGGAGGCAATATTAGAAAAAAAATATATTAAAACTTAAAAGATGAGTTTGATACCTTCTTGGCGTTCTTAGGTCTAGTAGATATGGAGAAACTTTAACAAGATGATCAAAAAGATCAGATACAATAATATGTGTAAGATGAGAATTCAAGAAAAAGTGTTAAGATTAGCCACTTTGTTTCATAAGAGAAGGCAAATCCTTCGACTGCTGGACCTAAAATTTGTTTTGAAGATTTCTTTTTAATAGAGGATTATTTGATGGCAGTATAATAGAGGGATCAAAAGGAGGAGAATTGTCAACAAACGAGTTTAAATTAGGAATGTCAACTTTCACAACTGAATTGGAAGATTTTAATAGTTGACCCACCACAGAGGTTTGAAGAACATCATATCATTTTAGGAATTTGGATCAGAGAATGAGGAGGAAATAATAGGATTAAAGATGTTAGGAGCAGAAGGACATG
The DNA here is from genome assembly GCA_022539455.1 of Dendrobium nobile. Classification (NCBI taxonomy): domain Eukaryota; kingdom Viridiplantae; phylum Streptophyta; class Magnoliopsida; order Asparagales; family Orchidaceae; genus Dendrobium; species Dendrobium nobile. Next base: position 13,052,672 of record CM039721.1, on the reverse strand, counting down.
GATGACAGCTTGTAGGGGCCATCCTTGCCTTTCTACTTCTACTTCTACTCATAAGGGTTTTTTTAAAGTTCTTGAAGGTTGTTAAACAATTTGAATTAGCCGAGGTAACAGAGGGGGTAATTATTTATAAAAGAAATTCTTTAATAATTTTTCAAACCCACACACAACAATCAATTTAGCGGATACAGAAATAAGTAAATTTCAAAATAATGAAATAAATCATATTTTCAAACAATGTATAATACATAAAATAAAGTGTATAGAATAATCAAAATGAATACACCAAAATTTATAGTGGTTTACTCAACCTGACTCCACTCCTTGGAGACTCCCTCTCCAGTATGCACTAAATAGTAGTGAATCTCCTTTTGCTCTCACAAGTAAGGCGAGAAAGCCTTACAGAGAGTTTCACACACCGTGCGGTAAAATCATGATCCTTTATAGGTATAAAACCTCAGCTCTATTTTCACTCTCCAAGTGATGGTCAAAGAATCACAACTATATTTTCACTCTCCAAGTAATGGTCAGAGAACCATGGCACTATTTTCACACCTCAGTGATGGTTAGAACACAACTCTATTTTTAACCTCCAGGTGATGGTCAAAGAAGCACGATCTTTGCTTGAAGAAATTCTTTTTTGGAGTCATAGAGAATCAAGGCATATGCTTGTAGATACTAGGCAAGATTCTTTCTTAGAGCAATCTTGTAATCCACCCTCACAAAAATTCCCTTCTCTTTCTCATCAAAGCTCTCCTTTTTCTCTCACTCAAGGCTCTCTCTCCTCAACAGCCCAAGATTTCTAATAGGAGTATTAGAAAATCTTAAGTAGTGGGCTTCAAGAAACCCTAATCTTCAAGTGTTTCATCTTAAGTTCGTACAGAACAATACATGTATCATACCATACGATCAGTGTAATTCATACTCGTCCAACAAGGTCATGCAGATGAACTGTTTAACCTTTATAACATTTCTTACAGCACGATCCAAACATTGCACTGTATGAAATGTAAAAAATTCTTTTGTTTATTTTGGATGGCCAACTTTGTACACTATCAATCGTCCAGAACTATTGACATAATACAATATGACCAATACAAAAAACATGGATTTTATTTAGTAGAATCTATGAGGCAACCAATTTCTACTACAAGATTATTTTGTATAATTGATCATATAGTATGATCGGTCATAATAATTATCCATGATTTAATTGCCTGATATCGAGGAGTTAATTAAGAAAGATTTTAATTAGGACGTACAATACGAACCGAATCGTATGTACATCACATATATTAGTCTTTCTTAACCTGGCGACTAGGGTTTTGACAAGCACATACAGATAGTACAGTAAAATTAAAATCTAGTGTGCGAACAAATCATACAGTATGAAGCAATAATCTAATAATGAACATAAAAAATTTCTCAAAACATTTTTCTCTCCCCCTGCTCCTATGTATGTGCAAGGTTACTGAGTAGAGATATCTACCAAATTACATTATACGGCTCAAGAAAGAAAAAAATGCATAACAAATTGAAAACTGACTGTAACCCTAGTCTACCCAGTATTGAGCTAATCAAAATTGCAAGTGAACGATGAACCAAGTTCCTGAAATATTAGTACACTAAAGAATAAAACAAAATATCACAGAAATAGGAGAAAGCAGTACCAAAAAAAAATAATGTTTTTATCATCAAAATCAAGTGTTTTGGATAGATTTATAATAGTCTTTCTCAAAAGTTGAAATATTGGATGTGGGGCATAAAGGAGGATGAACAATCGAACCATAGCCCAAACAAGGAACCAGTTTCCAGTCATAAATAACTTTTAAGGTAAAAAGTTTCCAGCAACAAATAAATTAATTTCCTTCGGTAAGGCATACTCTTCGTTAGCCATAACAAAAACACAAGCAAATATAAGCCACATTTTCTCAGTTGTAAGAGAATCTATAGTAATTGATACTCCTACCAAACAAGCAATTTTTAAAATACCCTCAAGTGTCCAAAAGACCAAAGGAGGTCAAGATTTTAATTGAGAAGAAATGAGACAAATTTCTCACATTTAGACAAAATAAGGCAACCATCTTGATAATAAATTGTTTCTGAAAGAAAACCTTCACTAAAAAAAAGAAGAGTGAGCGTACCATTTAACTTAGGCTTTTAACATTGCAAAACACAAAGCTTCATAAAAACGCTTCTTACCTAAGGAAAAACCTAAAGTTACCCCGAGATTTTGAAGCAGTTGAACTCTTTATAAGAAAAAGACCTAGATTATCTCTTTGGAGAAACAAGAATTTTAAAATTCTTTGGGAGAGGAAGACGAGAGTCAATAGTTATTAATATAAACCCTTCCAATCTTTTAGATCTAGAGGAACATAATATAGTGAGTACTAATGAGATAAACTTTAGTAGAAAAATCAGAGAAGGAAAAAAGGAGGCGCAAGCTTGAAGAAACCTTCAATGTGGAAGAGAGAAAAAACCCCCAGCCCTAGGTTCCAACAAACCTAAACGAGCTAGTTTGAAGGCATTGCTTTTTGAGGGAGAGTAGTTTCATTTATGAGATAATCAAAAAACTTATATAATTTATAAAAAATTATGTAATTATTATTTATTATTATAGTAAAAAATGAAAAGTAGACATGAAAAACATAACCAATTATCTTTATTTATATAATATTCAAAATTTATATATTTTAAAAATTAATATATACGTATTTTATATTATACTACTTATGTTTATATTTATTATAGATTTCATTTGGGAGATCTTTATTTCGATTTTTAAAAAATTAAAAATATGAAAAAAATTTAAACAAAAAAATATTTATACTAAAAATTTATATTAAAAAATAATAACAAAACTATCTCAAATAAAATCAAAATCTCATTACAAATTTTATTTATAATAATTAAAACTTAGACAGCTCGATCTTCACGATATCATACAGTCCTAAAGAATTTGGGAGTAATATCATCTCCTCAAATATATACATACATATCTAAGTGCTCAAAAAATTCAGGACAAGCTACTCTTAAAAGCACAAAATATCAGCCGTACGATCACATAATATCATTACCCTTTAATTATTTTACCCTACACTTATTTACAAACCCTAATTACTTGCCATCACCCGATCGTATTCGTCAGAGATACCGACGGACTATCAACACGGTAGCCAAGAACCGATCCGTCGGTGGAAGAGAAAAAACGTGGCATTCGCCTGCTGCATCAAGTGGTGCGTGAAGTAAATCAAAACCCTAACCCTGCCCTTCATCCTCATCCTCGATTGCACCTCTACTATCCCCCCTGCTAGCCGCAACAAGGGGAAATGACTTGATGGGAAAGCTCGCCGACATGTACACCGTCTGGCCGCCGGCGATCTCGCCGGCAGGAATGTACATGAACCCGATCTGGCCACCAGCGTAGAGAACCTGGAGCGAGCTGTCGTAATGAGAGAAGGCGGCGCGATTAGGGTTCCGTACTGCTGCGTACTGCGCAAAGTAGAACCTCGCCGTGCCATTGACGGAAGAGAACTGTGGGAGATTGATGGCGGAGATGTGGATCTCGGGATCGCGCGGCCGGAAGAGGACGAAGAAGACGACTGTTAGAGACGGAGACAAGGATTATGAAGCCAGCAGCGAGTGCACAGGATGCGATTATGTTCCACCGCCGCCATGGCGTTGCCGTAGGGGGTCTTGGGGCTTTTCCATGAGAACCTTCTCTCTCTCTCTCTTTCCACCTCGCTGCTCTCTGCTACAGCTGCCTGTTATAGTACAAATAGAAACAGTGCTAAGTGTTACGAGAGTACACTGAATATGAAAGGTTAAGTGTGTCAAGATGGCGATGGCACACACAAACTCTCCTTGGCCTATTGGTTGAGAGCTTAGGCTTCCAACTAAAGAGGTCCAAGATTCGAGTCTATGTCGTATGCGTTGTGTGTGTGAGTTTGCCTTAGAAAGTGGCCTAATAATGTCACAAAAAAAAAAAAGATGGGGAGGCGGCTTTGGGAGCACTACCGCACTCGGGCACGTGCCGGTAGTCAACTGAAGAGTCCGCTCTAATTTTTTTTTTTTTGAAAAATTTTAGAATTTGTCATTTTATTAAGGAAAATTTACATACAGATCACTTTATTTCATGCTATTTATATATCTCTATAACAATCAACAATGTTGAATAATATCATAAAAATGAAAGGAAAGCATAGTATAAAGAAGATCATAGAAATTTTGAATTGAAAAGAAGAAGAAGGGTAATAGGGATAACCTGAGAAGGGCACTGCCCCCGAAAACCCCCGCAAGAGCGCTGCCCCTTAACCCCGCGATCTGATCGGGCAGGTCGAACCCTGTCAAGGGGCACTGCCCCTTGGACCCCCTGACATATCTACGAAGCGTGCGATTCTGTACACAATTGAAAAGAATAATTAGTACTTAAATGCATGAAACCTTGAAAATCAATCATGTTGAACTAGAAGAAGCTTTTGATAGACTAGACAAACTTGTATTAGAAGTAGATCACAGTGAGCATTTGTTAAAAATAGAGGTTCATGGATTGACATATCAAAACAACACTTTTAAAGAAAAAATTAAAGAACTAGAAAAAGAAAACTTTAACTAATACGAAAGCAATTAATTGAACTTAACATGCAAAACTGAAAACCTTTTTCTTTCATAATTTTTCACCATGCAAATATTATGAAAATAAAGTGCAAGCAAAAATTAAAAGCGATAAGGAAAAAGCACACCCGAATTTTATAGTGGTTCGGTCAAACCATGACCTACGTCTACTCCCCGGAGTCCTCCACTCCGAGAATTTCACTACAAACTATAACACTCCTTTTGCCCCCCTCGGCAAGGCGGAGAAGCCCTTACAAGACTCACTTTCACCAACCCGGTGTGGCGGAGTGCTAAGCGCTATTTTTACCCTCCTGGCGACGGCAGAGTACCTTCTCGTTTTTCTCCCTCCTGGAGAATGCAGAGTACCTTCGAGGTCACGAAAAATGTAGAAGAGTCTCCCCCTTAGAGAGCCTCCCACAAGTTCTTCTTGGGTCACAGGAGGAGCAAGATGCAGCAAGAACGGAGCAACCGTGTGATCTCCCTCACACCTCTTCTCCCTCACCAAGCTCACCTTCTCCTTCCTCTCTTAAACCCTAAAAACTTCTCAAGAGCTCTCACCTAAGGATTCCCGCTCCAATTATGTTCCCCTCTCTATGTCTCTCTCAAAAAGATTACTAATTTGATACATAAAACAAGCTCCAAAATCCCTGAATTATTCAAAGTAGCTGTTACTATCGTACAGTACGATATGTACAACAGTCTTCGTCGTAGTATGAAGGTTTACGAACAGTTCAAAATAAATCGTACAGTACGATATAACATTGTACCATACGAACCTCCACTCATCTGTTCATACAGGACGATCAAAACTCTTCTCTGTTCATCGTATGGTACGATCAACATCGTGCAGTACGATGAGGCCAAATCAAGGGATCATCCAGGATGATCGAAATCAGCCTCTATTCATCCTATGGTACGAACAAGTTTGTACAGTATGATGACCAATCAGAGATTAGTCCTCGATTTAATCCACTAATTACGGGTTAATTTAAGTAAGTATTAAAATAAAATCGTACAGTCCAAAAATGTTCGTATAGTACGAACGGCTAATAAAACTTACTTAAACTAATATGGCGGCTAGGGTATTGGATTTGTAACACATCGTACAGTACGATATTGTTTGTACTGTAAGATTTGTTCACAGAAAATTATTTTACCAGATGAGATCGTACATTACGAAATAAAGTCGTACAGTATGATCAACAGAGAAAGAAAATCTACATTTTTTTTAAAACCCTCTCCCCCTGTGTGTGTGCATTGTTGCTCGATTTTTACATGCAGTTTGTGGCCAGACTCAGTAAAAGAAAAAAAAAATAAATAGAAAATTACATTGTTTCAGACTCACACTCCTAATCTAACTAGTCTTGAGTCTTCCTGTTGTCCTGAGTAATTTGTGATCTTCATGAAATGTTAGTACTCATAGACAATAGTAGAAATCAAATTGAAATTCAATGAATAGATTGTTCAGGCGACATTATTTGTCATCATCAAAATCTCAAACTCGGGATCATGGGTTGCAATAATTGCTTCCGATCCGACTAGAAGGGAAGATCGCTGGAGGAGCGAAGTCGAACAACAGCAAAGGAGCCGAAGAAGCGGTGCGTGAGAGGGAGAGTTACTCTAACAACGAGCGAGTTCCGATCATTGCTTCCGCTTGAAATGTCGTAACTTCCAACCCGACAGGAAAGGAAAGTCGTCGAACGAATGAACCGGGAGAAGTGCATGAAAGGAAGATAGAGGGCATAGCACCGGACTAGTCGACAAAGATCATCATATGGGAAGGAATCAAACTGAGGTGGACCTCTAGGAAGTGGGACAGGCAGGTGTTCATAGGAATATAGAACATGGTGCCTACATACATTTACGGCTTCAAACTTAGCATATTCGAGCAGGAGAAGAAGATGTATTTCTACTACTCGTAATTTAACAGCTCTAACCACTAAGTTCTCATGCGATATGGCATCTCAAGCGCCATCGTGTGTGGGATAATGAAACTGAAAAGTGGCATCAATTTCTGGGCCGATCACCCAATGCGAGATTTTCAACCGGTGTAGAAATAATGCGACCTGCACCAATAGCGCAGACGGCAAATCGCAGAAGTGTAGTTGTTTGAAAGGTTTCGAGAGGGAGAGTGAAAACTTGTCCGGTGGGTGCGTGAGGAGGATGCCACTGTAGTGTGAAAGAAACAATAACAACAGTGCCAGCCAGATGGGTTCTATTTGATGCAAGGGGTGAAACTGCCTGATCTTTCCTATTGGGATTCGAGCTCTGTGATTTATAATGAGTGTGAGGTGGCTTGTTCGACAAATTGCTCCTGTAAAGGTTATATCTTTGTGACAGGGATTGGATGTTTAATGTGGGGAAGAGACTTGGTCGACATCCACATGGATCTCTATTCGAATGGAAGAGGAAGATTTCTTGTAGGATGTACTTTTATCTTAGGCTCATCTGAATGAGTTAATAGACATGCATCAAAGATGTAAAGTTTTTAACCTGGGAGGATTGATTATAATTTTTATATCTATCTTCCTCCGTATTACACACCTCGATATAGTCGATCTCTTTTGACTCAATAGGAGAATGATGCGAAACATTTTAGCTTAAAATGTTCATTTGGCTATCTAATTTTGTTTGTTACAAGTTTTTACATGTTTTCTAGAATCTTTTAGGTTTCTCTTGTTTTCTTCTTGCTTACTATATATAGATTGTGAACGAGGAAGGAAGGCATTGATGAATATTAATCATTTTTTAAACTTAGTGTTTGTGTTTGTGTTTGTTATCTAGATTGGGATTTCTTCCTTACAGGTCTGATTCTTCCAACAATCCATTGCATCAATTTGGGGAGGGAATGCACTGAATAAGAACATGGGAGGCAATGGGGCAATGCTAGTTAAAAACCCATCAAATCCATTTACAGTGAAGATTTTTAGAATCTACGATCTCCCTATTATATGATTTGCTCTAGTTAGTGGAGTATTTACCATGGTTTTAACATTAGTAACAAGGAACTTCAACTGAGCTGGAATGTGAATCTCTAAAATAATGCTTTTGGATGTCTCGAGCCCCCCCCCCCCTGTGGCTTGAGAAAACTCATTTATCTCAGGTGTAGTCATTGACACAAACGACGGAGATGATGCGGTAAAGCTAAAGGAGCTCTAAATCCATGTAAGAAATATAATATTGTACAAATTAGAATTTGAGATTAGCAAGAACAAGTGTACCAAGAAAAACATTAACCTCTATCCATCTACTGTGCTTATACTTCATATTATCTCCCTTCAACAGTACACAAGTTCACGTTTTTATATGATGTAGTGGTCGTCGAAAGAAACAAACCTGCTAGAAGGAAAACTCAAATCCAGGGCAAACACGAAGCTTAAGGGCTTCAAAGAGGAATAATATTCTTCAATGCTTCCTTTCCATTTACACATTTCATATATATAATACTCAAGTAGAGAAAAATTAGAGAATCCTAGAAGATTCTAGAAACCTGTAACAAACTAAATAAAATAACCTAAGGAACATTTTAATCTAAAATGCTCCGCATCATTCTCCCATTGCATCAAAAGAACTCGACTCCCTTCAAAGAGTGTTATAGAGAGGGAGACAGAAAGAAATTATAATCAATCCACGTGGATCAAAGACTTGGCGTTTTCGATGAGTATTATTATTTCCATATTGTACTGATCTATTTGTAGGCCATGTGAGATGGTTATGGGAAATATTAAGCAGTTGCAACTGGTGCAAAGTGGCAATTGAATTTGGAATGATACTAGTGAGAGTAATGTTGCACAATATCACCTTTGTCATCCAAGGTATAATTGCAATCTCCATAGAGAAAAATTGCTCAAGAAGCTGGTTTGTGAAATTAAGGGCAACAATATCCTACTGCTAACTACAAATCATACCTAACCATCCATTTTTTGTGAACTTTTCACCGATGATCCTGTACTTGCACTAGGTTGACAAGAACAACTCAACATAAGGAAACTCATCTACAATGATAACAACACTATCTTTATTTTTTTCCCAAATCAGGAGCTCTTGCAAAATCTTCTAGTTGTACAGAATTTTTGTGTAGATAAAGAAGACCATAGTAGATGCCTATAATGGCTTAAATTTTATTTCCCAATCAAATTTTGGTTGCTCAATTGGACCAAATAAGTATTTCATAACTTTAGTCTTAGGGAAACATTCATAAACAAGCATCATTTCACCATTTTCCAAGCAACAATTCAAGAATCGAAAAGGTTCTTGTGCCGAAGGTTGTCAACCAAAGTGACCTCATTCTTCATTTCTACAAATTCTTGTGATAAAGTTTTTGAAAATCATTTTAAAGCTATCAGTTGTCCATTTTCTAATAATCCCTTATAGACTAGCCCAACAAATTTGTGATCCAATCCTTCAGTGACATTTCGTCGAACAACTTGGAAGTGTTGCATTGGATCAGCCTTGTCAGTAGAATTTAAACTGGCATTTTCACACCTACAATAAAATCATTCCCAATACTACATCTAGCTGCTTTGCCACAAATTTTCATATTGTTTGTATTCATCTCAACAACGTTAAAGGCATGAAGACCATAACATACCTCCATAAAAATGTGTCTCAAAGGAGGTTATATTGGCCACCGAATCCAATGGATAGATGTAATCAACATCTTCATTCCCAACAGAGCATTTCACTACCTTCATCCTCAGTGTAAGTGTTTTTTTGCAGTGGGAGTCGATCTAGAAGGGAAAGCTGGTGGCAAGGTAGAGTTGCTCAACAATGTGGATGATGACATCACGGGTGGAAACCACAAAGAACTAGGAAGTGTTGGGGGAGGGTTAGAAGTAGGAGGAAGAGTAGCAATCAGGACTGGCGACGGAGAACATGTAGGAGGATTGAATGGAGAAGATGATGGGAGTTGCGAAAGATTGCGGGAGGAAGCTGAGGTGGTGGAAGAGTCGGGCTGTGGGAGATCGGTTTGGACGTAAGCTGCGGAATCGTGCTTGAAGCTAGTTGTGGAATCATGGATATGTTCACGTGCTGGAGGCAGTCCAACAAATTGTACAGGCTGAATGATGATCGACACCTCCATCGGAAGTTGTTCAAACCTGGTGAATTATTCATGGTTTGATTAAGGAAAGAACGGTTGCCCTCAGGAACTTATTCGAAGCTTAGCCCGAAGAAGATTGGTCCATTTGCAATCAAGCGACGAATTAATGACAAGGCTTATGTCATTGATTTACCACCAAATATCCTTACGTCCACTACCTTCAACATTGAAGACACCTTCCCTTACATTCCATCAGATGAAGCAAACACTGAATTGACTTCACCGAGTGCGGAGTCCTCTGAAATGGGAGGGAACTGATGTGGGTCGACATTAGTCTAACCATTCCACAAGAACACTTTATTGCCCACATGACCTATTTTCACCTCCACTACCTTATTCCTGGTGCTATAACTAACTATAGTCCATAGTACAATCATTTTACTATTTTGTTATTTTTTCATTTTTAGTAGTGAAGCTCTCTAGAGGGTATAGATGATCGCTGTATTTAGAAAAAAGGCATATAGAATATTATCACTGGTTTTCTCTAGTTGTTAGAACTCTTTGTTCTATGTTTCCTTTATTTTTTGTTCTGGTTTTCTTTCCAGGTATTGAGACTTCCATGTCATTATATCTCCTGTACATCATATTAACGATGGAGATCCAGAAGATGAGATTACATCAATGACTGAGATAAAACAGTTATAAAGTTGTTTCTGTTAGCCGTAGTGGAGCCGGCTCGATAGAGACAGCAGGGAATAATCCATGTTTGAGGCGACACAAGTTATGCTACCTTAACAGTCTCGACCAATATTGAGCTTCTACACTAGCCTGGAAGGGTGGATTTAGTAGTCTTTTTTGGAGTTCATGATGCGGACTTGCCTAGCGTTCTTAATGATCCCTCTCTTTAGAGAACTTTTCATAAAAAGTTGTGTTACCTCCACCCTCATCTCCTCATCGTATCCAGGAGCCTTCTGATGGTTCCCTTTCTAAGTTGATTGTTAGTGATCAGAAAGGATAGAGTTTATGATCATTCTATTTGCTTTTTCTATTGGTCCTCAACAAAACTCTTCTAGGAATGATCATAACAAGCCAGTTTTAAAATCCTTTTTTACTAGATCTAATGATCAAGCTTCGATGGAGCATTCTTATTTATACTTTACTCCCACCGGCAGAAATCATGGCATGGGCAATTGTGAAGTGCCCTTGATATAATTGGTTCTTGTTCAAATCTCACATGTTTTATGAGGCATTTGAATGAGAAACAGAGAATAGCTAAGTTTTTCCTTCAATATTTTACTCTAACTTTTTTTTTATTATTATGAGTTTCCTTCTACGGCCTCATTTTATTATTTTCATACCAATTAATAATAATGGTTTTACTTAAAAGAAAAAGTGGAAACAACTAATTAAGTCATATCCTAAATCAAATTAAAATCATAAAAGAAATTTAAACATCCGATGACCTTATTAAAATATTCATTTTGTTTCTACAAAAAGAACCTGATGGCAAGATTATTCTAACAAAAGAACACCTTAATCTCGAAGTGGCTTATTAAAATAATCAGTGACCTTCTTTATCATAACAAGAGCAGGCAAGAAGTAGAATAGAATGCTTGGGCACATACAGCAAAAAGCATAATAAAAACGTAACCCGAGGGGAACAGGACAGAATATGAGGCTCTTGAAAGTGATTGTTGTTGTATAATTAAGATTTTCTTATTATTTTTTAAAGTAGTTTTTTTAGTAAAAAATCTAAAACTCTTTGTAAGTCCATTGCAACTTACTGAGATTAAAAATCGTTTCGCTCAAATATAGCATATTATATATAATTCCAAAATAATTGTCATGAACATTGCTTCAGTAAAATCAAATAGGCATCAATTGTCATATAGGCAGCTCTTTGAATATTTATTAGTAAGAGGCATAAATAACTGATGCTCTTTGTACTTATTGAGTGCAAGTAACCATTCATCTGAACCACTCAAGCTACTGGAAAATTAACAGGATCTTCTAACTGAACATCACTTGGTGGGCTTTTGCAAGCTTTAACAGTTTCTTAATAGCAGAGGAAGCCCTTTTTCACGCTAAAAGATAGAAGCTTTTTAGCTTTCTAATGTTGTAACAACGTATCTTAGATGTGGAATAAAAATAAAAAAATTAAAAGAGAGAAAAAAAAAAACGTATCTTAGATGTGGAGATCCACATTTTTAATTGTATTACCTTTTGTTGCAAGTTGCAACAAAATAAATCTATAATAGAATTTATTAGTTTAATTTATGCTGATAAAATTGCTATTAAGAAACTCATTGAAGGATGTGGTGTGTTTTATCATACTACTCGCCCATATTATGTGGCAAGTCAACGGATTCTGCTACTTCTCTTCCGCTAATACAGTTCCATCTGGAATACGAGAGCTTGCTAGTGTATGGAACGGCCCTCTCTCTTCGCTTACTACCTGCTTACTACTTGTGTTGAAAGAAAATGCAATTTGTGAATGATAAGATATGAAGAGAAACAAATAAAAAAATCTTGAATTCCAGTAATCTGGGGTGTTGATGGCGACCTTCAGTGCTTTGCATTCCATTATTTCTAGTATAAATCGTTGATGTTTTCATTTAATGATGTATTTCAAATATTCGTTGAACTTTCATGATCATTTAAACTATTAATGGTACCTCGTCATTATTCAAATTCTCTCTCATATAAAGCTAATCTCTTGGTTCTGACAGCAACATAACAAAGTGGTTCCACATGAGAAGATAAAACAAAAGGACCACAAACTACTATTTCTGCATTATGGATCAATAGGCTTATCTCAACAATGTTATTCAGGCTTTCATGATAATTAAAATTTTTGATCGTTGAAGTATTGGCAGATTCATAATTTTAGTCTTCTTGCTTTTTATATTATTAACCTATGCATATACTCTTTTAAATTCGAGGTTAATGATAATATACTCCAATTCTTTTATATAATTACAATTCTCAAATTTTTTTATTTCTTTTAATATGAATTGATAATAATTTATAATAATTATTTGTGGATTACAAATGATATTTATAAGCCTAAGAAAAAGTCTCCTGTAGATTACAGAGGAAGTGTATGCTGATCTGTGCAAAGCTTGGCAAGCTTAGAGTATGCATAGAAAATTGATCAAACCAAACCAAATTGGGATCATGGTCGTGGGGTGTGAGCACGTCAATCCATATTGGCAGCTTAATATCACACGCACTAAGCATAGGTGAGGATTAGTATGTATATTGTTTTTTAAATGTTCTTAATTTTATAAATAGTTAAGGGAAATTTCTATAAGATGTTGGTGAGAATTGCGATGTTTTATGGCGCAGAATATTGGCTATTAAAAGAGAAGCATAATATTAAGTTTAAGTGTAGGATGCCGAGGTGGATGTATGACTTTACTTTTAGAGACAAGATATGAAATGAGCATATACTTGAAAAAAGTTGGAGTAGCTCCAGTGGAAGATAAGATTAGAGAGAGTCCCCTTAGATGGTTTCGCTATAGAAAATGGCTGCCTTCCGATGACCCGGTTTGAAAAGTAGACGTATTTGATTTGGCTTATGTTAAGAGAGGTAATGACCTTTGTTTAAAAAATACTAGAAATGAACTTTGTTTATTAGATTTAATTGAGTATTTAGCTCTTACCAGAACACAATGAAGAAAAATGATTCATGTAGCCGACCCCACGTAGTGGTATAAAGGCTTGTTGTTGTTGTTGTTGTTGAAGTTATTGAGCAAAGACTTTATAATTGTATAGCTACACCTCCCCTCCTCATTAAGGTAGATGGTTAAATAGTGGGACAAGAGAAGATCCCAATGAGTTTATGCAAGCATAAATATTTCATAATCAAAACAATAATATATGAATGCAATTAGTATTAATCTTATTTATGATGAGTACATACACCTCATAGAGCAAATAACATAGAGCTTCATATAAGAGGATTCTTTAGGCAGATTATCTCAACAGTTAAATTTTGCTCAAGACCTTGGATTTTTCAATGAATGATACAGATTTTTTGGTAGATTTTTCTGGCGAAATTGTTATTTTCCTACTTGTGTGTAGCTTCTTAAGTGTGCTTAATTTTCTTTTGCTATTACTCTCAGTATTTATCCTGTAATAACTATCTTATATGTATTTAGGCACTTAAGCAACTTTGTAATTTTTGATATAAATTAGAATAGGTAGTGTACCAGAGTTCATATTTTTTATTGTGCTCTGTAATTAAAATTTGTCACTCACATAACATGTAGATCCATAACATAGTTTCACAATGTTTTGTCCCCCGTAGGATTGGGTTTAATGATTTCTTATCTTGGAGTGCACTACCATTATCAAGATTGTGGTCATAACATTTAACCAAATTTCTAGTTTGCTAAGATAATAACACTAATTTGGTTTAAACGAGTTTTATATTTTATCATGCTAAATTTTGTTACATAGTTATTGATTTATTGCTACAAAATATGTGGATGTTGCCTATAAGCTTCATAGAGTTATATAATATAAATGATTGAGGTTTCCTTTCATACAATTTTTAAAGTGATTTTTTATTATAAAAATTTCTTTAATTAGAAATTTTTATTAATAAATTGCTTTATAAAATAGTAAAAAAATTGTCTCAAACAAAACTTGAATGCCTAAGGTAAGCATTATATAGTTCTTTTTTCTTTTAAAGAATTGTTTCAGGTTTCTGGCAAAAAAAAAAATCATACAAAAAAGTGCCGAAAGGTATTGGCAATATTTTTGGTTGGTTGTCTGTCACATCCACAAGATCACTCTCTCTCTCTCTCTCTCTCTCTCTCTCTCTCTTTATATATATATATATATATATATATATATATATATATATATATATATATATATATATATATATACATATGTTACGGGCTAGAATATACGCGGCGATAGAGTTAGAAAGTTTTCGTCTTAGCGTTGTATGGATATTCAGCACGCAAATATAAGATGAAAGCACCCAGATTTTACGTGAAAAACCCTAGAAAGAGAAAAACCATGGGGCCATGCCTAGTTGAAAGAGTTCCACTAGTATTTGCTTGAGGTACAAGAGGCTGACTCATCATTAAAATTTATGATGATCAGATTATAATGATTCACTTTCGAATTAAAATCCAGTTACAAATAAGTTGTGTATTCGAGATGAATTTAAAGTCACTTGAAGATTAGATAGAATTTTAGCGTCACTTGGAGATCGGGCGGAGTTCCGTCGTCACTAGAAAGTCGGGCGAAGTTCCGGCATCGCTTGAAAGTCAGGCAGAATTTTGATGTCACTTGGGCAGAATACCGGCTTCCCATGGAAGTCGGGTAGAATTTCGGTGTCCCGTGGAAGTCCGGTAGAGTTCCGGCGGTGGTTGACGGTGTCCCGTAGAACTACCCGTGGCCCGCCCGCGGCCTACCTGGCCCTCCTGCCTAGCCTGCGCTACCGGCCCTCTTCTAGCCTGCCTGGGCCTGCCCACGGCCAGCACAAGCCCGCATGTGGCCCGCCGCTGGCCCACACTTGGCCTGCCTGGCCCGCGCATCCATTGTTGGTCGGGCGCCGGTTCGGGCCACCGCTGGCGGTTAAGGGAATCGCCAGCCAATTTTTATAATTTTTTTTTAATTCAAAAAAAAAATTGCAAAAAATCCTAAAAATTCTAATAAAATTCAAAAAAAGTCCATAAAAATCTGGAATATTCTAGAACCTCCAAAAATGCTATAAATATCCTCTAAGGGCTAGGGGAAAACTTGCACCTTTTCTTCATTCTCCTTTTGGCTTTCTTACAGTCGAGGCCTTCTGGTATTTTATGTAGGTGACTGTTGACCTCATTCTTGTATGAGGTCACTAAGACCCTTCCAGACTCCAAATCAATTTAGACTCTAGGATTCTTCCAGATTCAGACCTTAGTATCTATTCTAGGTCTTAGGATCCTTCTAGACTCTAAACCCTAGGATCTACTCTAAACCCTAGGATTCTTCCAGATCAATCTAAACTCTAGGATTCTCCAAGATTCAGACCCTATGATCTACTCTAGACCCTAGGATCTACTCTAGACCCTAGGATTCTTCCAGATGAACCTAAACTCTAGGATTCTCCTGTTTGAATAGTTGCTATTTGAATGAGTTATATTTATGCAACTTATGTAGTTTTGATGATTCCAAACATTATTGTTCAAATGTATAGTTATCTCCTAACAATTTCAGAAGATTTGCACTTGCTCTTGTGTGTACTAACATTTCAGGAAAATCAGACTCCAGACTACGAAAAGTTCAATTCAAATTCAACATGAGATATTTTGTTTAATTGATGAAAGGGAGTGATTGTAATTGAGTGAATAAAATCTCACACACACAAATAAGGAGATCTTGAAATTCTATACTGATCGTACAGGACGATATTTATCGTACTGGACGATCTGTCAGTTATCTCCTATAGAGCACTTGGAACGAATAGGAACTTGCTTTGAAAAATTTTCTAAGTCCTATTCGTCCAGGACGAAATTTATTATCGTACCAGGCGATGGGTTCTCTGTAAAATTTTCGTCCAGACGAATTTTACCATCGTACGAGGCGACGAGTCCTCTGGAAAATTTTCGTCCAGACGAAAATAAATATCGTACAGGACGATCAGCTCTCTGGAAAATTTTCGTCCAGACGATCATATTTTCGTTCAAACGATAAACCGACTTAGAACAGTTTTCAGCAGTTTCTAGAACCGACCTTGTAATAACCGTTCGTACTGGACGAACGAAGTTCGTACAGGACGATCAGCTGTACGAAGTCAGTTCGTACACATATACAAATTGGGTCGTTTCAGATCGTTTAAGTAAAATCGTCCAGGACGATACAGGATCGTACAGGACGATCCACTGCGTACAGAATTGAAAATTTGCAATTTTTTGGGCGGTTTTTCATGTCCTTTCTATATAAGGAGTCCTAGAAACTATTACAAGAGCCTTTGGAGTTGTTTTCTCTTGAGAGGGATCATTGAGAGGGAGAAGATCCTTGGAGGGGATTTCAAGGGAGCGTGAAGGGGATATTCACACGGTTGCTCCGGCGAAGGCTCTCAAGTGAAGTTCAACAACATCGGTCCGGTTCTCTGCCGACACTTGGAGAAGTGTAAAAGGACGACAAAGTGTATCTTTGACAATCATTGTGTCTTCGTTCTTGTGGAGAAAACTAGAAGAGAGAACTTGAAAGGGAGAGAGGAAAAGGTGGAGTTTGAGAGGGAGAAGATCTTTGAAGGGGATTTCAAGGGAGTGTGAAGGGGATATTCACACGGTTGCTCCGGCGAACTTGCACTTCAGTACCATCGGATTCAAGGGTCGTCTTGAGGGAAGTTTTGGCAAGAAGAAGATCTCTTTGGTGTTAAAGAACCCGGCTACTCCGCCGCACCAGGGAAGGTGAAAGTGATTTTGTACAGGCTTCTCCGCCTTGCTGTGGGAGCAAAAGGAGAGTCACTTTGTGGTATTAGTGCAATACTCAGAGGGTGCCTCTGGGGAGTGGATGTAGGTCAAGGTTTGACCGAACCACTATAAATCTGGTGTGTTCTTTCTTATTTTTTATTCCGCATTTAATTTCATTGCAAGTTGTTTATTCTGGTTGAAAAGTTTATTTTAAACTATAATTTTAACTTGCATCAATAATTCAAAAGGTTTTCTAAAATTTCAAGAGTTGAAGTTACATTTTTTAAATTGCCAATTCACCCCCCCTCTTGGTTAGCCTTGGGACATTCACTTAGGCTTCACAACCTAATTACTAGACCCAACAAGTGGTATCAGAGCTTTGTTTCAAAATCATAAGTTT
The DNA here is from genome assembly GCA_022539455.1 of Dendrobium nobile. Classification (NCBI taxonomy): domain Eukaryota; kingdom Viridiplantae; phylum Streptophyta; class Magnoliopsida; order Asparagales; family Orchidaceae; genus Dendrobium; species Dendrobium nobile. The sequence continues at coordinate 13,035,199 of CM039721.1, read as the reverse complement.
AGACTACTTTTTGAAAAACGAATATGGCTAATTTTAGAAACCATAAATTGTTAGATGGATGTTCGATTGTTAGACCACCTTTATTTGAAAGTATTTCTTTTGATTTTTGGAAAATTCGAATGTCTACTTTCTTGCAATCAATAGATTATCGTATGTGGCATATGATTCAAAGTGGTTATTCTGTACCGTCACGTATTATCGATGGAATCAAAACTGATATCCCTTTTTCTGAATGGAGTAGAGTAGAACAAATTTATGCACAATTAAATGCTAAATGTATGAATTGTTTGTTCTGTGCTTTAAATTCTGAAGATTATATGAGAGTCTCTACATGTACTACAGGTAAGGAAATTTGGGACAGTTTATGCATTACATATGAAGGTACTAGTGAAGTCAAGCAATCTAAGTTGAATTTTTTGATGAATGACTATGAACTCTTTAGCATGAAACCTTATGAGTCGATCTTAGACATGTATACTAGGTTTATTCAAATTGTAACATCATTGCATGCTGTAGGTAAAGAGTTTTCAAACTTTGAAATAGTCAATAAAATTCTACGTTGTTTACTTGACAAGTTTGATGCCAAAGTTGTTGCTATTTGTGAATCGAAAAATTTAAATGAATATTCTATTGATAATTTGATTGGCTCACTCATTGCCTACGAGGAATGTTTGGGTCAAAGACTTTTGGATGCAGGTGAAACAATAATGCTAAAAGCGGAAGACGTGGACAAAAGTGGCTTAGTTGGTGAGAAAAGCGATGACTTAACAAGCAAATTGAAAAGTCCACTAAAGCACAAGAATAAGCATCAACAAAAGTGGAATAAAGGTAAAAATGGTAAGAATGTTCTGATTTCTTCAAATATTATTTGCTTTGGATGTAGGAAATCTGGACATCTGAAAAGTCAGTGCCCTAATTTGAGAACTCTTCCTGCTAAAGAAAAGGGCAAAGCTAAGCAAATTATAAAATGGGAAAATAATGAAAAGCAAAAAATCTCCTGGGCGGATCTAGCTTCTGAATCATCAGACCAGGAGAAAAATGATGTTTAAACCCTTTGTTTATTTGTTTTTGTTGTATTTTTATTTTTGTTTGTTTTGTGTGTTTTTGTGTTTTGAAATGTTTTCTCATTTGATTTCATGTTTTAGATCGATGTTAATGTTCTTAATCTTTATGAAATTCATTTAGTACTTTTAATCTCTATTGTGCCAAAACTAAAAATGTAATTAGAAATTAATTTCATTAGAAAATCTAGTTTATCTAAATTTAATTTTTTGCCTATAACTTGTTTTAGTTAGAATTTTTTTTAATTTCATGTCTTTCATTTTAGACTACAAAATCTTAATTATTATTATTGTATTTTAGATGTCTATCTTATTTTGTATTTCATTTTTCAATTAATATTTATGCACTTAGAAAAATTTGAGATTCTAGATTATTGTCTTTGGAAAGTATTCAATTACTCTTGAAAATTGTACAAATGTACAAAATCAAAAGGAATGCGCAACAAAGTTGCAAATATGAAAAAGAGGCACAAAATAAGCCCAATAAAGAAAGATGCACAAAAATGTGCCACCTATATGAAAAAGATGCACAAAAATGTGCCACCTATATGAAAAAGATGCGCAAAGCGCCACTTGTGGTGATTTTCTTCTTTCCAGATTCTTTTTAGTCTATTAATTCAAGTAGATCTAATGTTCATTTATATTTCAATTGATTTTAGGAATATGCAATTTTTTACTCATCTTTATTACAATGATTTTTCATATCATAAATGTCTAAATTGAATCATGTTTTTCATAAATTCTTACTTATTACAATGTTATATCAATTTTTTAAATTCTATGAAATTCTATGATTTGACTAATGTTCTTAATTCTTAGTTGCATTCTTATGTCAATCACTTTTTTAGATTAAATTTACACATGAATTTTTCATAAGATTTTCTACATTACTAGTCTATTTCTTCTTCACTTTTTGTTGTTGTCAAAAAGGGGAGAGATTATTGTTTGTATTGTTTAGGGGGAGAATTTTTTATAAAATTTTGTGTGTGTCTTGTAATGTTTTTTGTGTATTGTTTTTGTGTATGTATGTATGTAAAATTTTAAAACAAAAATTGTTTTTTAAAATGCCTCCTTATTTTAATGTATTCATCAATTCAGGGGAGTTTAGGAGATTTTAAAATGGTTTGAAATTTTACTAACAATAATTGTTTTGCCATCATCAAAAAGGGGGAGATTGTTTGAATAGTTGCTATTTGAATGAGTTATATTTATGCAACTTATGTAGTTTTGATGATTCCAAACATTATTGTTCAAATGTATAGTTATCTCCTAACAATTTCAGAAGATTTGCACTTGCTCTTGTGTGTACTAACATTTCAGGAAAATCAGACTCCAGACTACGAAAAGTTCAATTCAAATTCAACATGAGATATTTTGTTTAATTGATGAAAGGGAGTGATTGTAATTGAGTGAATAAAATCTCACACACACAAATAAGGAGATCTTGAAATTCTATACTGATCGTACAGGACGATATTTATCGTACTGGACGATCTGTCAGTTATCTCCTATAGAGCACTTGGAACGAATAGGAACTTGCTTTGAAAAATTTTCTAAGTCCTATTCGTCCAGGACGAAATTTATTATCGTACCAGGCGATGGGTTCTCTGTAAAATTTTCGTCCAGACGAATTTTACCATCGTACGAGGCGACGAGTCCTCTGGAAAATTTTCGTCCAGACGAAAATAAATATCGTACAGGACGATCAGCTCTCTGGAAAATTTTCGTCCAGACGATCATATTTTCGTTCAAACGATAAACCGACTTAGAACAGTTTTCAGCAGTTTCTAGAACCGACCTTGTAATAACCGTTCGTACTGGACGAACGAAGTTCGTACAGGACGATCAGCTGTACGAAGTCAGTTCGTACACATATACAAATTGGGTCGTTTCAGATCGTTTAAGTAAAATCGTCCAGGACGATACAGGATCGTACAGGACGATCCACTGCGTACAGAATTGAAAATTTGCAATTTTTTGGGCGGTTTTTCATGTCCTTTCTATATAAGGAGTCCTAGAAACTATTACAAGAGCCTTTGGAGTTGTTTTCTCTTGAGAGGGATCATTGAGAGGGAGAAGATCCTTGGAGGGGATTTCAAGGGAGCGTGAAGGGGATATTCACACGGTTGCTCCGGCGAAGGCTCTCAAGTGAAGTTCAACAACATCGGTCCGGTTCTCTGCCGACACTTGGAGAAGTGTAAAAGGACGACAAAGTGTATCTTTGACAATCATTGTGTCTTCGTTCTTGTGGAGAAAACTAGAAGAGAGAACTTGAAAGGGAGAGAGGAAAAGGTGGAGTTTGAGAGGGAGAAGATCTTTGAAGGGGATTTCAAGGGAGTGTGAAGGGGATATTCACACGGTTGCTCCGGCGAACTTGCACTTCAGTACCATCGGATTCAAGGGTCGTCTTGAGGGAAGTTTTGGCAAGAAGAAGATCTCTTTGGTGTTAAAGAACCCGGCTACTCCGCCGCACCAGGGAAGGTGAAAGTGATTTTGTACAGGCTTCTCCGCCTTGCTGTGGGAGCAAAAGGAGAGTCACTTTGTGGTATTAGTGCAATACTCAGAGGGTGCCTCTGGGGAGTGGATGTAGGTCAAGGTTTGACCGAACCACTATAAATCTGGTGTGTTCTTTCTTATTTTTTATTCCGCATTTAATTTCATTGCAAGTTGTTTATTCTGGTTGAAAAGTTTATTTTAAACTATAATTTTAACTTGCATCAATAATTCAAAAGGTTTTCTAAAATTTCAAGAGTTGAAGTTACATTTTTTAAATTGCCAATTCACCCCCCCTCTTGGTTAGCCTTGGGACATTCACTTAGGCTTCACAACCTAATTACTAGACCCAACATCTCCTAGATCCAGACCTTAGGATCTATTCTAGACCCTAGGATTCTTCCAAACCCCAGACCCTAGGATTTTCTTAGACCCTAAGATCCTTCTAGATTGCAAACTTTAAGATCTATCCAGATCCTAGAACCCTTCAAGATTCTAGATCTTAGAGTCCCTCCAGAATCTAGGAACAATATATATTTAAATCAATCTAGATCTCTTATTAATTCAAATCATAAACCAATCTAGACTTCAATCAATTGAATTTTCAAATAAAATCTAGACTTCAAATCTATCAAGACTTTAAACCCATCCTGATCCCAAATCCAATTCAAAACTTGATTGTGCTTCTATCAAACTTTGATCCTATCCTATCATTCATAATCCTCTCAAGTGGTTATAGAAGATATGGATAATTCAAATCCACTCATTCAAGCTCAAAACTAAATTCAAACCCAGAAATCCATACCAAAACCCTAAGTTCAAAGGCCTTGTCCTAAGAGCCTTTTCTAAGGATTTTTCAAATACTTCAAAACCCAGTCAAACGACATCTAATTCAGAGTCTATCAATTTCACATTGATGTGACATGTCTTTAGTGTCAACCCTCTAAATTTGAACTCATTTGAAGGACTCTAATCCCATAAACTTAATCTAGTTCCAAAGGTTGCAAAACCTTCAAATATTTATAATCAATGCCATTGGGCCTTTCACCTAGTGGAATTTGGCTTTGGAGCCCCCTCCAAATCTTTTGATCACTCATAATTCCTTGATATTGACTTGTTAAGCAATAATCCATATCTTTTTAGATTCAAATTGACCTATAATTTACTTAAGACCAAAATGACCAAAATGCCCTTAAAGGGAGATTTTTTGACTTTTGGCCTAAACTCTACTTGATTTGACTTATCAACCTTTGAAATCTTCTCCAAATGTCATTCCAATGGATCCTAAATGACTTTAGAAATACATTGAACCCAAACTTACTCTTTGGTTTGACCTGGTTGACCAATTCAATCATGGTTGACCAAAATGCCCTTAATGAATTTAAACATCAATTTTCAGCCCAAATGATCTACCCAATGCATGGGATCACTTCCATTGATCTCAAAACACTCATTAAACTTTTTTGAATCAAATTTGACTCATGGTTTCACCAGGTTGACCAAGTCAACCATGGTTGACCAAATCAATTCTTAACCTATAACTTGTTAAATTCAATCATTCAACCAATTTCAATCAAATCAACCCTTCAAAATTATTTAATTAGACATCATTCACATGTCCAAAGACTTTCAAGTCAATCCTTATATTGGGTTGACTTGGTCAACTCATTTGGAGAGGTCAAAACCCTCTCCAACTTCATGTATTTGCTCAAAACTTCAAATCCTTGACCTCAAACTCATGGCCACATCATCAAGCCACCTTGGCAATCCATGGTTTAATCTAGAACCTGCTCAAACAAGATGTGATGTGACCCATTTCCTCCCCTAATAGAGCTTAAACCAGCCCCTTAAACAAGGCTTGGCATTGGTTCATCCAAATGGGGAAAAAGGTGTGGTCCCATTTCCCATGGACCAAGAGAAGTCACATTCAACACCAACCCTATTCCCTAGCTTTCAGCAGCAATGGGGACACTTGGCACTCATCCAAAACCACCCCAAATCAAATCTCAACCATCCAATCCAAAAGCCAAAGGTAAAGTGAGGGAAAACTTGACCTAAATGTGGGCTTCTTCATCATTCCTCTCATATCATCAAAAGCTTCAAACTCTAGCAGCCCCCAACCTTCTAAGAGCTCCTCCCACACATTTTAGCACTCATCAAGGCCTTCCCAAGCTTTTCCCAACCATTTCCAAGCCTCAAATCACTATTTTAGTGAGGAGAGAGCATTCTAGAGAGAGAAAGAAGAGTTTCATATATAACTTTTGCTCCGAAGAGATCCAACTCTTGGTGTCTTCATCAAAGTTGTAGAGGATCACTGCATCTTTCAAATGAGCCCAAGATCGCAAAAATCCAAATTTTGGATTGTAAGTTATGCTCATTTAAAGTTTACATTTCAATTTGAAATTGTAGCAATTTTGCAATGAATGGAGCCTCCAAGCTCAAGGCATTGCAAGATCATATTTCCCTCTAGCTACAGTTCAAATTTCGTGCAATTTTGTTGAGTATTTTGAAAGATATTAGCGTTTAAAGATTTTAACTCAAAATGAACTGGAGAAGATCTGGACCGTCCGATCTAACATTAGACGGCTCAGATCTAGGTATACCGCATGGCTTCCTCCAGGGTTTGAACACGGGTCATCCCGCGGTCTGGGAGGATGATGTGGCATTATGCCATGCCGCCACATCACCGTCAGCTGATTTGACCCAAATCTGAATAAAAAAATGCTTTAAATGCTTCAAATCTTCCAAAATTCACAAAAACTCGAGTTCTCCACGAAATGGGGCTTTCTTAAACTAGTTAGAAAGATAATCTAATGTAGTATTTTTTAAAATTAAAATTATATTGATTTGATTTTTGTATTGTGAGATATTTGAGTTTATTTGAATTTCATTTTTTGCAAGTTTATCATAATATAGTGATCAAATGAAGTCCAAATTTTGGTGAACAATTATTGGGTATCTTAAGCATGTTCAATAATTTTACTAGGGTCATATACTCAATAAATTTCTGTGAAGTGAATTTTTAAGGTAAAGGGTCCATTTTGGACCCAAAATTTTGAAAATTCATAACACCTTAGGGTTTTAGTATTTTGATGTGATATTTCTGTGATGTAAATGAATGTGTACCAGCGTTAGATACACTAAACTTTAAGCCTATTTAAATAGTAGAGACACCTAGGAAAAATAATTAAGAAAATATCTAGAAAAATTAGAAAATCCATAGGGGATTGTACCCAAACCAAATAGGGGTGAAACTTGAACATAGTAAACTTATTGACATCAGGTACCTTAGGTGTAAATTTTGCTTAATTTTAGAGGTCATTAGGTTAGAAAATTGAGCATGTCAAATTTCAGCCCCTTTAAGGACTTAGAAAATTAAATAATCATCATAAATTTATATTAATTCCAAAAAATACCCATAATACCTCTAATCAACCATATTTCAACTCGTAATCATTGAAAATTGAAATTCCTTTAATTTGACATTAAAATCCACTTTAATTTAATTTTAATCAAAATCTATGTTTAATCAATTTTAATTAATTAAAAATTATTTAAAATCCTAAAAAAATCTTTAAACACTTGCTGATCTCTCATTAGATCATTTCTGATCTTTGGAGTTAATTTTAAGAAGTTTAGGACTCATTTGGTTTCAAATCATTAAAAGGGTCTTTAATTGAAATAATTAATAATTCCAATAAAGACCCAAACTTCCAAAATTCATATCTAATTGTAGAAAATTCCAAATCAATCAAACTCAGTGGCTAATGACTCTAATTAAAATCTAGTATTTTCCAAAAGTTTCAAACCCCCAAAATCTGGTCAAACTCAAAAGTCAACATTTTGGTCAACTCTAGGTCAAAATCGGGTTAAAACTTCTAAAAATTATAACCTTTGATAGAAAACTCCAAATTGAGTGTGCCACATATCTAAAAACTCATAATTTTGTCTAGTATTTTTTAAAAATCTAAAATCCTTAAGATTAACTCTAATTTTAAAAATCAAAATTTGACCCCTAAGTTAATATATCTAGTTATTTCCCTAAAACCCAGTAGTTGTTTAAAATTCCAGAATTTTCTAATTTGATTAATAAAATGCTTAATCAATCCTTTAAAATCAGTAACCAACTCATTCTTATATTAATCCACTCTTTAATTCCAACCAATTAAATTAACTTAATCAACCCCGATTACTACTAGGTAACCCAGGCCTATGAGGCTATTAACTTAGCCCCAAGGAAGGTGAAATAAACTTCACAACCTAGGTGTCAAAACAAATGTAGAAATCAATTAACTCTTAAAATATATTTAATTAAAATTTTTAATATATTAATATTTAAACTTTAATCTAAATTTCCCTTTAAGCCTTAACAAACTAAGAATACTAGACAACTTTAACTAATCACCTGACTTAGGATCTACCCCAGCCACACGACCGTTTACACAAACTTTAGATGGTTTGCTAGGACAACCAACTCTAGATCTAGGTTAGGCCGGTGTTTACTTTACTGCTGTGTGCTGGATTTTTTGTGATTTTACTGCATGTTGTGGATGAAATTGCCTTGTTGTGTCTGTTTACTTTTTCTGCACTCTATGGATGGTTGATGTGTTTGGCGACTAGATTACCCTTAGGTTATGAGCGATCTGGATGTTCACACAATTTTCTACAAGTGACCACGCTCATGCAGGGCAATAAAAAAGGAGGCTAAAAATTAATAAAAAAATTTAATTATTATAAATGTTTGCACAGGTGCTTCAGCTGCTAAAGCCCCCAAATAAGAAGAGCGTGGCCAGTGTGTTTACTTACTTTTCTGCACATATATAACTACTTGGGAAAAAATATTTTGATTCATTAATTACTTAGGATAACCCTACAGGAGAGTCTAGAATTTTTTTCATTTTTATATAAATGTAATTTGTACAAGTGCCAAGTGTTGTGAAAGTGGAGTTTTGAATTGGGATACGTAGGTCCAAAGTTTGGACTCCAAAGAGAAAAGGACACCCCTTAGGGGAGTAGCCCTTTTCTATTTATAGATCCAAATTTGGATAATTTCTTTTCTACCCAAAGAGGAAAGGGTGGCCTTCCCCTCAAAGGAAGTGCCCTCTTATCCATTTGGGTTGTCTACTACGAAAAATCTAAGGAGCCTGAAAGAGATGAACCTGAGGGAGAACTAGATTGAAGAATTGAAGACAGAAAATATCCCATTCAAAACCACTTGCATCACTACTAGGTTTAGAATTTGTGTTGTTATCGGTGGTGCCCGACCACTTTATTTTCTGTAAATTCTAGTTTGTAATAAGCAAGGCAACTTTGCCTATGGATATTTATTAATTAATTCATTTATATTTGATGTGTTGAAATGATTTCCTCTAGGATTGACTGCTTTTTCTAGTTTTTTGGCGTTTGAGAGCCGCTTTTATTTTCGCCTAAACGCGTGAGTCTCGCGAGGGTGTGAAAATTCTTATACTCATAATCTTAAAGTTTAAAATTTTAGTGAGTCTAAATAATATAGAAAAATAATGAATTTAGGGAATTAGCCGTGGATTGCCCTTGGGGTCGCATGCATATTTCTGCATTACTCTTTCCTTATTTTAGACCCTTCCCCGCCTGCGGGTAGAGTCCGAATAGTCTGACCTATGAGGATGAAGTGCCGGACCTGGGAAAGCCCAGTATTCTAAAAATTTATTTTTTAAGCATGTTTTTAAATTTTCAAGCATACTTGATTTGAAGTTGTCAACTAGCATGCATAGCATTGGAAACAAATTAAAAGAGTCAAAATTTTAATTGCATTAATCCTTAGCATTTTTCACCCAACATAAGTCAAAGGGGACAACAATTAGGAAAATATCTAGATGTCGGTCCCAACTCTCCAAAACCATTAAATAAAACGTCCCTTCCACTCTTTCATAAAAGATCGAATTCATGTATTTTAAATCGATTAGGTGGTTAGCTGGCTCCTCAATCCAGGCTGGGGTAAGTCCAGGTTTTACACTGCATTAGTTAGGTTCGGACGACTGTGGTCCAGTGTCCAAATTAGATTTAGGATCAGGGGCAGATCTTTGATTATAAGATCACAAACTTCGAGAATCTAATCCCAAATTTCTAATAAAATGCTTAACTCTAATTAAATATCATTTTAACCCAAAATATAAAGCCCAACACTTAGATTAAGTTGGGACACTTCTGGATGGTTCCGAAATCTCAAAGTATTCCATACTCTTCTCCATTTGATTCTGCTAATACCTGCTCAATTTTGACCCATTCCCTTTTGAGTTTTCAAAATTCACATCTCTTTTTGATATCACTCCTAAAAAATTTGATAAAATTTTGCCACTATTTTAATCGAGAGTTTTCGTAGGGAATTTTGTCTCCCTACGATGTAATTAACTATGAGGGATTGCGCTCGTAGGAGATTTAGAACCACACATTCACCTGATTTCAAAAATTGATTTTTCAAAATTTGTATTGGCTTCCTTTGGGAGAGATCAAAGAATGATCGTTATTATCAAATTCAAAGAATTATCATCGAATGGTATTTTCTCCCTTTAAGGAGTTACACATTTCTTTGATAAGGCTTTGGATGTGAAATTAATGATCACACTTCTTGAATATTGTAGTTGGATATTCAGTAGAACCTCATTTTGACCCATCAAGGCCATATGGAGTTCTCTTTAGCATCCGATCATAATATTCAAGATGAATTTCATAATTCTAAATCTGAATACCGTTATGAAATTTTATTTTCACCTCTCGAGGTGATATACTTTTTCTAACAAGACAATTCAATTTTAGAATTTAATTTGAAGTCCCAAAGAAAACCAATATTTATTAAAAAACATGTTTTCAAAATTCTACCAATAAAAAAATGGCACGCCCGGTGAGACTAAATCTCTCTCTCCATCTTTAATATTGGTAAAATTTTATCTCATCGGTAGTCTTAACTACCTTTCTTCCGTTGGTCTCTCTACCCATTTTTTTCTTGGGTGAGTGTGGCCAACATCTAAAAGATAAGATCTATCAAATAGAGAGGTGAGTGAGGAAACCTCTATCTAAGCCGGGCTTTGACATTTTCCTCCAAGTTAATTGGTAGAGCAAAGGAGTCAAGCAAAGTTTCTTGAATATTCTCAATCAATTTTGTAAACTCTCTTATTGAAGTGAAAACTTAATATGCTGAGGTTCAAGATTTAAAGAAAATTAATGATGCTTAAAATTTAAATTTTATTTCAAAATTGACTAATTCAAACCACCTTTCCTTAATCACGGAACTTAAAAACTCAAATGGCTGGGAAATTCATGTTCTCCATGGATAGAAACTAGACAGTAGAAGGAATTACCTCTGGCAACTTGATCCAGTTCGTAGTAGAATTTCAAAACATCAAGTTATCAGTCAACGGAGAAGAAATAATTGATCTCTCTGCTGGAATACAAAGGGATGTCCCCTTAGTTGAGATTACTTTAGGGTCAGGAGTTGACTCCCCCATCTCTAGGATGGAGGTCGTTGTCGCCCCTTCGACCACTACTGTGCCCTCTACTTAAGAGGATAAGAACTAAGAACCATTAATGATGGAAGAATTACCATCTCAAATTGAGATTGGGTCAAGTTCTAGCACCCCTGTTGCCAGCAAAAATAAGTGGAAGAACTACTTTAAAAGAGTAAAAAAGAAGGTTGCTAAGGCCAAAAGATTACTGAGTTAGGAGCCTTAAAGCAAGTCAAATCTGAGGCCAGTCGAGAACTCGTTGCTCCTTACACCTACCCCCTCCATAGTGGAAATGTTTTCCACCCTACTCCTATTACTCAAAGGAGGGAGGTAGTGAAAATGAGAGCGCGATCTCCAATACACCTTCTTGACTACTACACAGAGAGAATCAATCAAGAAAGAACTAAGCAATCACCATCAATAAACCATAGGCCCCTAGTTGAGGGTTATGACCCATCCACTCTACTAGATGAAGTTTGGTCACATTACTACACGTGCCCCACTATATCATCTGTAGAGGAGGAGGTGCAAAAACTGCCTAGGGTGCCACTCTTATAATTGCTAGGTTACTAGAAATTAGGGAGGAAAAAAATGATGGATTTGAGATCTTATCAAATAATGACACCAGTTGAATTTAACTTCTAAAAGGGATCCTATTGTGATAGATCCTTAGATTGAAATGATGCATCACTAGTTTGGGATAGTGCAGACCCCACAACAATCTCTTCCTCTTAATAGATTATGGAAATATAATTTACATTGATAAGGTCTTGCCACATGGACTTGCTATTTTGAAGAAAATCATATTATTTCTCAAGTGTACTAGGTCAGAATTTTCAAGATAGTTGATCCATCTTTTTAATGAAAGTTGACCTCTATTTTAAACAAAAATAGGAGAGAGTTGTGGTTGACTCCACCTGATCTTTATAGGCCCCTCCGGATCTTTATAGGCCCCTCTCTCCCACCGCTTATGCGGGTCGATTTGATTTTTTGAATTAAAATTTGTATCAAACTTGAGTTGGTTTTAGAAATGAAAATCTTCTCAGTCTTCTCACAGTTTTCCATCTTATAAGCTTCTCTTGCTTGTTCTAAATCTATTCAATGATTTTCTAAGTCAAATTGATATTTTCTTATCAAAAGATTGGGTCCGATATGAGAATTATTCTTCCTTGGATAAGAGAATGAGTTTTATTCTCTTATACTTTCGATATAATCCTAGATTAAAACTAAAAGAGCAATCATGTTAAGGTTTTAAAGAAAGTGAAGCCTCTTATTAAGAAAAAAGATAAGAAAATTCAAAAGATGCACAAAGTGCATTAAAACAATTCAAAAAAAAAGCGCAAAGTGCGCCAAAGAAATAAAAAAAAGGTGTGCAAAGCACGTCACAAAAAAAAGTGAAACAGGCTTCCTTCTTTTTAAATCCTTAAATCTCAAAGAGCCCAATCATATTTAATAGCTTGACTTTGAAAAATCTTGAATCTAGATTTATTATCTTGCATAAATGCTCTATCAGATATAAAATTCCATGCAAGAGAATTAAGAAGATTAAATTTCTCTATCCATCTTAAACATTTTTTAAATTAATTTTAATTAAAAATTTCTATAAGGGAGAACCTAGTTCAGTTTCTTTGAAACTTGATTTGGGTCAACAAAATCCAAAACCTTAGCTCTTTTCGGGTCAATTGGAGTCACTCTACTTTTCACTGTACTTTTGAATTTGTTCCCACTTGTCGTTCTAATAGGGTCCAAATAATTAAGAGGAAATTTTGAATAAAAAGAATGAATCTTCTACTTCTGATAAGAATTCAAATCACATTCTTGAGAGATATATGTGAATCCTTAAATATAGGCATCATTTCTTTTAAGATCCACTCTATAAAATAACACTCTATGCTGGGTCCAAGGTTGTTCTCAAATAGAGGTGTGTTTTACATCGCTGGAAATTGCTTTCAAAATTGAGTCACAACTGAGTAGAGTGCCCAGCTCCGATTGGAGGAGCTCGAAGGCCACGAAGAAGGTTGTTTTTGAACTCAACAAAATTTAAAATTACATAAGTCACGTATGATTCAAGCTCATGATAAAATTATGTTACCTCATGACTTTCCGAGTAGGAGACTTGGTCATAGTCCTTTGAAGACCAATTTTAGTCCACCATAAGATCAATGGAAGCTTTGAATCAACGTTGAATAGATAAACCACCTTAGAGATGATCTATAAGGGAGGTTCATGACAATTGATTAATTTTGAAGATGCCACTAGATGCTTTCACTCATTTGGGCGGTTCTTCAAGAAAAACCATGCCGAATGAGTATCAAATTAAACATCAAATTCACTCCTCCAAATTCAAAGAAATCAAATTAAATCAAATTCAAAATCATCAATCGATTGTTTCCAGTTCTCTTTTCATTAAGGTTAGGTCCTTCCTTCCCTTAGGATTAGTTCCGCTAGTGATGGAGTACGCCCTTCGTGGCATCATCCTGGCATTTGACTTGAGAATTAGTGGTGGAGTACGCCCTTCGTGGCACCATTCTAATTCACACTCGCTAGTGGTGGAGTACGCCCTTCGTGGCACCATCCTAGCATTTGACTTGGGGATTAGTGGTGGAGTACGCCCTTCGTGGCACCATCCTAATTCACACTCGCTAGTGGTGAAGTACGCCCTCCGTGGCACCATCCTAGTTTACCAGTTTCGATCCTCTGTGTGGAGCAAGTTTTCTTCCTACATGAACATCCTAGTTAATCTGTTTACTAGGAGTAAGTCTTTTATCAGCATCCTGTAGACCTAAGGTTGGGTGATGCCCTTCCTTAGACCCAAGGCTAGGTATTCCCTACTATGGTTTCCCTGCTAATTTGTCTACTAGTAGTAAGTCTTCTATCAGCATCCTATAGACCTAAGGTTGGGTGATGCCCTTCCTTAGACCCAAGGCTATGTATTCCCTACCTTGGTTTCCCAGTTAATCTGTCTACTAGAAGTAAGTCTTCTATCAGCATCCTATAGACCTAAGGTTGGGTGATGCCCTTCCTTAGATCCAAGGCTAGGTATTCCCTACCTTGATTTCCCAATTAATCTGTCTAGTAGGAGTAAGTCTTCTATCAACATCCTATAGACCTAAGGTTGGGTGATGCCCTTCCTTAGACCCAAGATTAGGTAATGCCTACCTTGGTTTCCCAGTTGATTCTGTCTACTAGGAGTAAGTCTTATATTAGTATCCTGTAGACCTAAAGTTGGGTGATGCCCTTCCTTAGACCCAAGGTTAGATGATGCCTACTTTGGTTTTCTTGTTGATTATGTCTATTAGGAGCAAGTCTTTTATCAGCATCCTATAGATCTAAGGTTGGGTGATGCCCTTCCTTAGACCCAGAGTTAAGTGATGCCTATCTTGGTTTTCTAGTTAATCCGTCTATTAGGAGTAAGTCTTCTATCAGCATCTTATAGACCTAAGCTTGGGTGATGCCCTTCCTTAGACCCAAGGTTAGGTGATGCCTACCTTAGTTTCCCAGTTAATATGTCTATTAGGAGTAAGTCTTCTATCAACATCCTATAGACCTAAGGTTAGGTGTTCCCTTCCTTAGACCCAAGGTTAGGTGATGCCTACCTTAGTTTCCCAGTTGATTTTGTCTACTAGGAGTAAGTCTTCTATCAGCATCCTATAGACCTAAGATTGGGTGATGCCTTTCCTTAGACTAAAGGTTAGGTGATCCCTACCTTAGTTTCCCAGTTGATTTTGTCTATTAGGAGTAAGTCTTCTATCAGTATTCTATAGACCTAAGGTTGGGTGATGCCCTTCCATAGACCCAAGGTTAGGTGATCCCTACCTTGGTTTCCCAGTTGATTTTGTCTATTAAGAGTAAGTCTTCTATCAGCATCCTATAGACCTAAGGTTGGGTGATGCCCTTCCTTAAAATTCCAAATTCCATTCAAAATTGTCATTCGGTCAACGCTAATATGTGCACTAGAACTTCATTCTAGTACACATATTGGGGGTCTATTTGTTGACCTCATTCTTGTATAAGGTCACTAAGACCCTTCCAGACTCCAAATCAATTCAGACTCTAGGATTCTCCTAGATTCAAACCTTATGATCTATTCTAGGTCTTAGGATCCTTCTAGACTCAAAACCCTAGGATCAACTCTAGACCCTAGGATTCTTCCAAATCAATCTAAACTCTAGAATTCTCCTAGATTCATACCCTAGGATCTACTCTAGACCTTAGGATTCTTCCAGATTAACCTAAACTCTAGGATTCTCCTAGATCTAGACTTTAGGATCTATTCTAGACCCTAGGATTCTTCTAAACCCCAAACCCTAGGATTTTCTTAGACCCTAAGATCCTTCTAGATTCCAAATTTTAAGATCTATCCAGATCCTAGAATCCTTCTAGATTCTAGATCTTAGAATCCCTCCAGAATCTAGGAATAATCTATAATTAAATCAATCCAGATCTCTCATCAATTCAAATCATAAACCAATAAAGACTTCAATCAATTCAATTTTCAAATCAAATCTAGACTTCAAATCTATAAAGACTTTAAACCCATCCTGATCCCAAATCCAGTTCAAAACTTGATTGTGTTTCTATCAAACTTTGATCCTATCCTTTCATTCATAATCCTCTCAAGTGGTTATAGATGATATGGATAATTCAAATTCACTCATTCAAGCTCAAAACTCAATTCAAACCCAGAAATTTAGACCAAAACCCTAAGTCCAAAGGTCTTATCCTAAGAGCCTTTTCTAAGGATTTTTCAAATACTTCAAAACCCAGTCAAACGACCTCTAATTCAGAGTCTATCAATATCACATTCATATGACATGTCTCTAGTGTCAACCCTCTAAATTTGAACTCATTTGAAGGACTCTAATCCCATAAACTTAATCTAGTTCCAAAGGTTGCAAAACCTTCAAATATTTACAATCAATGTCATTGGGCCTTTCACCTAGTGGAATTTGACTTTGGAGCCCCCTCCAAATCTTTTGATCACTCATAATACATTGATATTGACTTTTTAAGAAATAATATACATCTTTTTAGATTCAATTTGACCTATAATTGACTTGAGACCAAAATGACCAAACTTCCCTTAAAGGGAGATTTTTGGACTTTTGGTCTTAACTCAACTTGATTTGACTTATCAACCTTTGAAATCTTCTCCAAATGTCATTCCAATGACTTTAGGAACACATTGAATCCAAACTTACTCTTTGGTTTGACCTGGTTGACCAAGTCAACCATGGTTGACCAAAATGCCCTTAATGAATTTAAACATCCATTTTCAACCCAAATGATCTACCCAATGCATGGGATCATTTTCATTGATCTCAAAACACTCATTGAACTTTTTTGAACCAAATTTGACTCATGGTTTCACAAGGTTGACCAAGTTAATCATGGTTGACCAAATCAACCCTTAACCTACAACTTGTTAAATTCAATCATTCAACCAATTTCAATCAAATCAACCCATCAAAATTATTTAATTGGACACCATTCACATGTAAAAAGACTTTAATGTCAATCCTCATATTGGGTTGACTTGGTCAACCCATTTGGAGAGGTCAAAACCCTCTCCAACTTCATGTATTTGCTCAAAACTTCAAATCCTTGACCTCAAACTCATGGTCACTTCATCAAGCCACCTTGGCAATCCATGGCTTAGTCTAGAACTTGCTCAAACATGATGTGATGTGACCCATTTCCTCCCCTAATAGAGCTTAAACCAGCCCCCTAAATAAGGCTTGGCATTGGTTCATCCAAATGGGGAAAAAGGTGTTGTCCCCTTTCCCATGGACCAAGACAAGTCACACTCACCACCAACCCTATTCCCTAGCTTTGAGCAGCATAGGTGACACTTGGCACTCATCCAAAACCACCCCAAATCAAATCTCAACCATCCAATCCAAAAGCCAAAGGTAAAGTGAGGGAAAACATGACCTAAATGTGGGCTTCTTCATCATTCCTCTCATATCATGAAAATCTCCAAACTCCAGCAGCCCCCAACCTTCCATGAGCTCCTTCCACACATTTTCGCACTCATCAAGGCCTTCCCAAGCTTTTTCCAACCATTTTCAAGCCTCAAATCACTATTTTAGTGAGGAGAGAGCATTCTAGAGAGAGAAAGAGGAATTTCAAATATAAATTTTGCTTAGACAAGATCCAGATCTTGGTGTCTTCATCAAAGTTGTAGAGGATCACTGCAGCTTTTAAACGAGCCTAAGATCGCAAAATCCAACGGTTGGATTATAAGTTATGCTCATTTAAAGTTTAAATTTCAATTTAAAACTATAGCAATTTTGCAATGAATGAAACCTCCAAACTCAAGGCATTGCAAGATCATATTGCCCTCTAGCTACAGTTCAAATTTCGTGCAATTTCGTTAAGTATTTTGAAAGATATGAGCATTTAAAGATTTCTATTCAAAATGAACTGGAGAAGATCTAGACCGTCCGATCGAACATCAGACGGCTCAGATCTGGGTATACTGCGGGCCTTCCTCCAAGGTTTGAACACGGGTCATCCCGTGATCTGGGAGGATGACGTGGCATCATGCCACGCCGCCACGTCACCGTCAGCTGATTTGACCCAAATCTGAATAAAAAAATGCTTTAAATGCTTCAAATCTTCCAAAATTCACAAAAACTCGAGTTCTCCACCAAATGGGGCTTTCTTGGGCTAGTTGGAAATATAATCGAATGTAGTATTTATTACAATTAAAATTGTATTGTTTTGATTTATGTATTGTGAGATATTTGAGTTTATTTGAATTTCATTTTTTTCAATTTTCTCACAATATAGTGATCAAATGAAGTCCAAATTTTGGTGGATGATTATTGGGTATCTTAGGCATGCTCAATAGTTTTACTAGGGTCAGATACACAACAGATTTCTGTGATGTGAATTTTTAATGTAAAGGGTCCATTTTGGACTCAAAAATTTGAAAATTCTTAACTCCTTAGAGTTTTAGTATTTTGATGTGATATTTCAGTTATATGAATAAATGTGTACCAGGGTTAGACACACCAAATTTTAAGCCTATTTAAATAGTAGAGACACTTAGGAAAAATAATTAAGGAAATATCTAGAAAACTTAGAAAATGCATAGGGGATTGTACCCAAACCCATTAGGGGTGAAACTTGAACATAGTAGACTTAGTGACATCAGGTACTTTAGGCTTAAATTTTACATAATTTGGAGATCATTAGGTTAGAAAATTGAGCATGTAAAATTTCAGCCCCTTTAAGGACTTGGAAAATTCAATAAATCATCATAAATTTATATTAATTCCAAAAAATACCCATAATACCTCTAATCAACCATATTTCAACTATTAATCATTGAAAATTAAAATTCCTTTAATTTGACATTAAAATCTACTTTAATTTAATTTTAATCAAAATCTATGTTTAATCAATTTTAATTAATTAAAAATTTTAAAAAAATCTTTAAACACTTGCTGATCTCTCCTTAGATCATTTCTGATCTTTGGAGTTGATTTCAAGAAGTTTAGGACTCATTTGGGTTCAAATCATTGAAAGGGTCTTTAATTGAAATAATTAATAATTCCAATAAATACCAAAACTTCCAAAATTCATAACTAATTGACGAAAATTCTAAATCAATCGAACTCCATGGCTAATGACTCTAATTAAAATTTAGTTTTTTTCAAAAATTTCAAATCCCCAAAATCTGGTCAAACTAAAAAAGTCAACATTTTGGTCAACTCTAGGTCAAAATCGGGTTAAAACTTCTAAAAATTATAACTTTTGATAGAAAACTCCAAATTGAGTGTGCCATATGTCTAACAACTAATAATTAGGTCTAGTATTTATTAAAAATCTAAAATCCGTAAGATTAACTCTAATTTTAAAAATCAAAATTTGACCTCTTAGTTAACATATCTAATTGTTTCCCTAAAACCCATTAATTTTTTAAAATTCTAAAATTTTCTAATTTGATTAATAAAATTCTTAATCAACCCTTTAAAATCAATAACCAACTCCTTCTTATGTTAATCCACTCTCTAATTCCAACCAATTTAAATTAACTTAATCAACCCCGATTAATACTAGGTAACGCAGGCCTATGAGGCTATTAACTTAGCCCCAAGGAAGGTGAAATAAACTTCACGGGCTCGGTGTGAAATAAGGTACTAATCAATTAACTCTTAAAATATATTTAACTAAAATTCTTAATATATTAATATTTAAACTTTAATCTAAATTTCCCTTTAAGCTTTCATAAACTCAGAATACTAGACAACTTTAACTAATCACCCAACTTAGGATTTACCCCAGCCACACGACCTTTTACACACTCTTTAGATGGTTTGCTAGGAAAACCAACTCAAGATCTAAGTTAGGCCGGTGTTTACTTTACTGTTGTGTGCTGAATATTTCATGATTTTACTGCATGTTGTGGATGAAATTGCCTTATTGTATCTGTTTACTTTTTCTGTACTTTGTAGATGTTTGATGTGTTTGGTGACTAGATTAAGCTTAGGTTAGGAGTGATATGGATGTTCACACAGTTTTTTACAGGTGGCCATGCTCATGCAGGGAAATAAAAAAGAGGCTAAATCAATAAAAAATTCAATTATTATAAATGCTTGCACAGGTGCTTCAGCTGCTAAAGCCCTCAAATAAAAAGAGCGTGGCCAGTGTGTTTACTTACTTTTCTGCACATATATAACTGCTTGGGAATAAATATTTTGATTCATTAACTGCTTAGGATAACCCTTCAGGAGAGTCTAAAATTTTTTCATTTTTATATAAATGTAATTTGTACAAGTGTCAAGTGTTGTGAAAGTGGAGTTTTGAATTGGAATACATAGTTTCAAAGCTTGGACTCCAAAGAGAAAAGGACACCCCTTAGGGGAGTAGCCCTTTTCTATTTGGAGATCCAAATTTGGATCATTTCTTTCCTACCCAAAGAGGAAAGAGTGGCCTTCCCCTCAAAGGAAGTGCCCTCTTATCCATTTGGGTAGTCTACTATGAAGAATCCAAGGAGCCTGAAGGAGATGAACATGAAGGAGAACAAGATTGAAGAATTGAAGACAGAAAATATCTCTTTCAAAACCACTTGCGTCACTACTAGGTTTAGAATCCGGGTTGTTGTCGGTGGTGCCCGACCACTTTATTTTCTATAAATTCTAGTTTGTAATAAGCAAGACAACTTTGCCTACGGACATTTATTAATTAATTCATTTATATTTGATGTGTTGAAATGATTGCGTCTAGGATTGCCGGTTTTTTCTAGTTTTTTGGCGTTTGAGTGCCGCTTTTGTTTTCGCCTGGACACGTGAGACTCGTGAGGGTGTGAAAATTTTTATACTCGTAATCTTAAAGTTTAAAATTTTAGTGAGTCTAAATAATATAGAAAATTAATGAATTTAGAGAATTAATCGGGGATTGCTCCAGGGGTCGCATGCATATTTCTGCATTACTCTTTTCTTGTTTTAGACCCTTCCCCGCCTGCGGGTAGTGTCCGGATAGTCTGACCTATGAGGATGAGGTGCCGGACCTGGGAAAGCCCAGTCTTCTAAAAAATTATTTTCTAAGCCTGTTTTTAAAATTTCAAGCATACTTGATTTGAAGTTGTCAACTAGTATGCATTGCATTAGAAATAAATTAAAAGAGTCAAAATTTTAATTGCATTAGTCCTTAGCATTTTTCACCCAACATAAGTCAAAGGGGCAATTAGGGAAATCTCTAGATGTCGGTCCCAACTCTCCGAAATCATTAAACAAAATGTCCCTTCCACTCTTTCATAAAAGACCAGATTCATGTATTTTAAATCGATTAGGAGATTAGCTGGCTCCCCAATCCAGGCCGAGGTAAGTCCAGATTCTGCACTACATTAGTTTGGTTCGGACGACTGTGGTCCAATGTCCAAATTAGATTTAGGATCCGGGGTAGATCTTTGATTATAAGATCGCAAACTTCAGAAACTAATCCCAAATTTTTAATAAAATGCTTAACTCTAATTAAATATCATTTCAACCCAAAATATAAAGCCCAACACTTAGATTAAGTTGGGACACTTCTGGATGGTTCCGGAATCTCAAAGTGTCCCCTACTCTTCTCAATTTGATTCTGCTAATAACTGCTCAATTTTGTCCCATTACCTTTTGAGTTTCCAAAAATAATATCTCTTTTTGATATCACTCTTAGAAAATCTGATAAAATTTTGCCACTATTTTAATCGAGAGTTTTCGTAGGAAATTTTGCCTCCCTATGATGTAATTAACTACGAGGGCTTGCGTTCGTAGGAGATTTAGAACCACACATTCACTTGATTTCAAAAATTAATTTTTCAAAATTTGTATTGGCTTCCTTTGGAAGAGATCAAAGAATGATCGTTATTATCAAATTCAAAGAATTACCATTGAATGGTATTTTCTCCCTTTAGGGAGTTACACCTTTCTTTGATAAGGCTTTGGATGTGAAATTAATGATTACACTTCTTGAATATTATAGCTGGATATTCAGTAGAACCTCATTTTGACCCATCAAGGCTATATGGAGTTCTCTTTAGCATCCGGTCATAATATTCAAGATGAATTTTATAATTCTAAATCTGAATACTATTATAAAATTTTATTTTCACCTCTCACAATGATATACTTTTTCTAACCAGACAATTCGATTTTAGAATTTAATTTGAAGTCCCAAAGAAAACCAATATTTTTCAAAAAACCTATTTTCAAAATTCTACCAATAGTGACTTTCCTTAACTCGGCGCCCCTGCTCTTGTACACAAGTTGGAAATCCCTCTTATTTTCCTTCTTTCTCCCCGTTTTTTATTCCTGCTCTAGAGGCTTTCTACTATCTTTCATATGTGACTTTTCCTACATAAATTTAGAACTCCTCTTTAGTATAGAAGTTGAAATGGGTGATTACACATCCACAAGAAATCCCCCAGACAAAGAAAATCACCCTGTGTATCGATCTTAGGGTTTAAAAATGACTCATAAGGTTGTTAAGACCGATGATGTTATCTCTACCATCACTGACGACTCTTTAATTACTTTTAGGAAAAAAATTCATTTCCCTAATGATATGATGACGACGGTGCCGACAAGATCTGATCGTGCCCATTATCCTCCTCCAGGATATGTGATAGTGTATGAATTTAGTTTGCGAGTGGGGCTACAGTTTCCCCCATCTCCTGCGTTGATTGATATTTTGATGATCTATT
This sequence comes from Dendrobium nobile, assembly GCA_022539455.1. Taxonomy (NCBI): domain Eukaryota; kingdom Viridiplantae; phylum Streptophyta; class Magnoliopsida; order Asparagales; family Orchidaceae; genus Dendrobium; species Dendrobium nobile. The sequence continues at coordinate 13,012,970 of CM039721.1, read as the reverse complement.
GAGTGAGTTTGTCTCAACTTTCTTATAGAGCCATGTCGAACATAATGACACTAATCATCTCCTGCCTTATTAAAGATATGCAGGGTCGTATCTCTTTTAGATCCAAGTGGCTGGACATTCATACTTGAGATCTGTCAAAAAGTTGGATTAGTGCCTTTTTGTGCAAAATGATTAGAATCTCCAAGAAAAATTGGGAAAGTTGAAGGAGTTACCCATTCCCCTACATATTGGAGCAGAGGATTTATTGAAGATACTCAAACTTTTTTATATTGACGCCCTACAATATGAGGTGTGTTATTTGAGAAGATATGTAGACGAAGAATATTTATTCAAGGTGGGACTATCTTCTCAAGCAGGAAGATCACATGAACAAATGCTAAAAAAGTCTATGAAAGTTCCAGAGGCAGTTCCCTAACCTTCAAAAGTTCATTCTAAATGGCCAGGCAGTGAGGGTGATCTACAAGCATAAAAAAATAAGAAGGCGGAGGTAATTTTGACAGTCACTAGGTCCTCATATCTCTCCATACAAGTCATATATTCCAGAAGATGTTTTAAAACATTAGTGCGTTAGCCATGAACAGGCTAAGGAGTTGGTGAGTTCACCTTTTCTTCTTTCCATTTGTATTTTTTTAAGGATATGTCTCTCTCAAAATTTTATTTTATTGCTTCAGTTAGAGCAACACACATATTTCAAACTTGATATGACCAAGACCTTGAATAATTGAAATAGTGAATTTGTAAATGTCAAGTATCTTCAGGGAGAATACAAGAAAAAATATGATGGCAAAGTCAAAGAAATGAAGGCGGTGGAGTAGTTAGCAGAGTGTAGAGAAGAGCTGGCTAATATGATAACTTCAGCCTCCTCATAGAATCAACAGATGGATCATCTACATATATAGTTTGTGGATGCAGAAGCGACGATCAACTAGAAGATACAAGATTAACAAATCCTTGAAATTGAGAATAAGAGGCTCTAGAGTATGTTGTTAGAGAAGGAAGCCCAACAGTTATCGTCTACAGTCATAGAAGAATTCAAGAAATCTTTTGCCTTCAAAATAATTTTTGAGAATCACATTCAGGAAGCACGTAACCATATCTATGACATGGAGGTGAAGGCTTTAGAAGCAGAATGTATGGAGGAGGGCTTCATTAGAGGTTTTATAAAGGGTGTGTGAGTAGTGCATCAAAAGACTAGAGCAGATATCGAGGGGTTGACCCCTATCCAGGCTTCTAGTGACCCTTCTTTAGACTCTGGTGGCAAAGAGATAGAGAGTGAGTTGCAAAAGGCATTTTCCCTCAAGGAAGAGGAGGATGATATTGAGATCCTGTAGGATGGCTCTGATGTTGTTTGTACCACTTTATTTTCTTTCTAGTGATGAGTATATGAGTGTTTGATGTTGATGCTTTCATATGATGTACTCGATATTCAATGATATATTGGTGTTCCTTTTTTTTCATATGTATATAAAATTGACTTAGTTTTATTTCAATGAGAAATATTTTAGTGATCTTTTTTTGACTTGAATGAATAAAAGAAACATCCTCCTTGGATATCTTGACCTATCTGAGGTTGTTAGTCAAAGCATTTGCTTGATTATTTTTGAACCTATATGGTAGAGGTCGGATCAAATCCCCCTAGGATTGATCATCCAATATAAAGAGTTTGAGAAGTTTTTATCTTTTATAAGAAAAGATAATATCAAATCAAAGTGAATATCACATGACTGTATTAGATAAAACAGTACATTAATTCCCTAGTATAACTTAGGGATACGGGAGCTAGAAGAGTTCTACCCAATTCAACACACAAGGGATGTATGAAAGGTCGGCATAATAATACATGAAGGATACAAAGCATAACCACTTGGGGGTACATAACATAAGATAAATATTATCAACAACATAACACAAGATAAACATTATTATCAATATCTACTGATAATACTAACGAAGGTTGCTAACATTTCAAGTTCAGGGGAGCATTTTTCTATTAGCATCATTCAGTTTAAAGGTACCAGGCTTGACCATAGCTCTCACCAAATAAGGACCCTCCTAGAGGGGAGAGAGCTTATTACACTAGGGCCTTTTTCAGCTGCTTCAATACTATATAGAATAAAGTCTCTAATAGAGATAGATCGAGGTTTCATCCTCCGATTGTAGTGACCAACAATTCTTTGGTGGTAAGCAGCGATCTTGAGTGAGGCTTCATCTCTTATTTCTAGGAGGAGATCCAAATTTATTGTGAGTTTTTCTTCATTGTTTCTGAAGTCAAAAGCATGAACTCTATTACTTAGGACTCCAATGTCAACCAGTATGACTGCTTCTGTACCATAATAGAGATTATACGGGGTTTCTCCTATAAGAGTTCTGGCAGTGATCTGATAAGCCCATAGGATATTTGGAAGTTCTTCAGCCCATTGCCCCCTAGCTTTCCCTAGGCGTGTCTTTAGTCCTTTCAGAATTGTTCAGTTTATAACCACTATTTGCCCATTTACTTGAAGATGAGTGACAGTTGTGTGGATGAGTTGAATATAAAAATTCTTACAAAAAGAGGTATATATTTTTCTAATAAATTGTGACCCATTATCAGTGATGACCTTTGTAGGAATGTCAAAATGACATATTATATTCTTCCACAAGAACTATTTGGCATTTGCTTTAATAATCTTTGCTAAAGGTTCAGCCTCCACCCATTTGGTGAAGTAATATATAGTAAGGATGATGAACTTTCATTATCCAGTGGTTATAGGAAAGGGTCCCATTATATTAATTCTCCATTGGAGGAAAGGCCAAGAGCTTTGAAGTGATGCAAGCTCCAGAGCGAGTGTATGGGTGAGATTGGAATGTAATTGACAGTTTTTGCACTTTTGATTAAACTCAAGTGCATTCGATTTCATTGTAGGCCAATAGAATTCTTGTCTTATGATCATGCGTGCTAACACTTTTCCTCCCAAGTGTTCCCCACATATTCCTGAATGAACTTCTCGAAGTGCATAATCAGCTTCTGAAGGTGAAAGATACTTGATATATGGTCCAGTGAAGGTGCATTTATATAACTCATTACCAATAATGATAAAATTTGCTACTTGTGTTTGAAGTCGTATTGCAGCTATGGGCTCTTCAGGTAGCACCCCATCTTGTCAAAAAGACAAGATGGGATCGATCCAAGATGCCCCTCTTGGTTCATCGATTGATTGTATGACCCACGGACCTTGGATACTTGGAAAGTGGATCTCCTCGATACATATTCTTTTATAAACATCTCATCTCATTGATGTAGCAAGTTTAGAAAGAGCATATGCCCGTGCATTTTTCTCTCGGAGAATATCGATGATCTGATGCTCTCTTATATGGGTTAAAAGTAACTTCAAAATGCTGCAATATTAGACCAGTTATGGATTGTGGATATCAAACCCCCCTTCCACCTGAGAGGCAACTAATTATGAATTGGTGTGGACTATTTTCTACACCTCACAGTCAATTGCTAGTCTCAATCTAGCAATAAGGGCCTCACACTTTACTGTGTTATTTGTTGCCGGGAACTTAAGTTGAAGCTCCATCGATATACAAAATCCAGTATGGAGGAGAAGGTGAAGTACCTTGTTGAATATCAGATAATAGGACGGTGCATTCAACTATAAAATTTGCGAGTGCTTGAGATTTAATATCAGGCCTAAGTAAGTAGTGGATGTCAAATTCTCCCAGCTTTACAGACCACTTAATGAGCCTACTCGATGCTTCTGGCTTTTGCAGGATAGTTTCAGCTGTAAATTTTTATAAACTTCAATTGTATGGGTTTGAAAGTAAGGGTGTAGCATTCTGGCAGAATAAACTAACGCCAATGATGTCTTATCTACTAGAGGATAATGTTCCTCTATTTCAGATAAGATTTTACTGACATAATAGATGAGACGTTGTATAACATTTTCTTCTCATATCAAGATCAAACTATTGGCTTGGGCAGAAATAGCCATATATAAATACAACCTATCTCCCGATGTTGGTTTAGAAAGTAGTGGCAGGGATGCCAAATACTTTCATAACTATTCAAAGGCTTATTGGCATTCATCAGTCCATTGGAATCCAAAGCTATGAGCACCTCTAAGTATCTTGAAGAAGGGAAGATATTTGTCTCTTGAACGTGCTAAAAAATAAGATAGTGTTGCAATTTTTCCATTTAGTTTTTGGACATTCTTGATATTCTTCAGATGTATCATATCCCTTAGTGCCTTGATTTTCTCGAGATTAGCTTCAATCCCTCAGTGGGTTACCAAAAACTTTTTAAAAGTGACTCCAAAAGAGCATTTAGTGGGGTTGAGTCGCATATTATAACGTCGTAATAAGTGGAAGCACTATTTCAAGTCTGAGATATATTGAGATTTTTCAAGACTTTTAACCAACATATCATCAACATACACCTATATAGTATGCCCAATAAGGTCTTTGAAAACTTTATTCATGAGGCGTTGATATGTTGATCAAGCATTTTTGAGCCCAAATAACATCACCAGATAGCAGTATAACCCTTTGTCTGTTTGAAAAGTTGTTACCTCTTCATCAGCATGACCCATCTTTATTTGATTATAGCTAGAGTAGGCATCCATAAAGCTCAATATTTGATGTCCAGAGGTGATATCAACCAACTGGTCAATACAAGGAAGCGAAAAGCTTTATTTTGGGCAGACTTTATTAAGATCTTTATAATCTACACACATTCTTCAAGCTCCACTTGCCTTCCATACTATGACGATATTTTCCAACCAAGCGGGGTAGTACACTTTCTATATAAATCTAGCTTTCAAAAGCTTTTCCACTTCCTGCTCAATTACTTGCTGATGATCTAGCACAAAATTTTATTTCTTTTGGATTTCTATTTGACTTGGAGGGAGTGCATAATCACTTCAGGGTCAATTTCAAGCATATATGTTGGACTCCATGCAAAAACATACTAATTCTTTTGTAGAAAATCTATGTATTTTTTCTTCTCTTCATTAGAGAGAAGGGATCTAATATGCACGGTCCTTGAAGGGTGTTCCTCTAATATAGATACAGTAGTGAGGCCTTCTATAGGTGAAGCTCTCTAAGGGATATTTTCGCTCTGTAGATCAAAGTCCTCGATGCTCTGGGTAACTGTTAGATGTGGTTTAACCTGCCTAAGATAGCAAATTTGTGTTATTTGTTAATCTCTGCATACTACACTGACTCCTGCTGGAGTAAAGAACTTAATCTTAAGGTGAGGGATGCATGGAAGTGACGATCTCAAAGATTGACTGAAATGACCTTCCAAAGATAGCATTGTAAGTCGATTCTGACTTTATAATAATGAACTGAATGGAGTGTGTAGTCGGTCAATGAAATTCTCCAAGTACAACTGAGAGATTGATTGTCCCTTCTGCTCGTACAGGTCAATTATAAAATCTATATAATAGACCTGCAGCAGGATGAAGCTTTTCTCTTCAGAGACCCATATTAAAAAAAAGTGGAGTAGAACAAGACATCTACAGAGCTTCCATTGTCCATAAGAATTCTTTTGACATTAAAACATGGGTCACCTATCCCTGTATTTATTACAAATGGATTTTGATGAGAGATTTTTACTCCCTCTTAATCATTGTCATCAAAAGTGATAGAATGATCGATACGAGACTTCTTTGGCATCGAGTTTTCATCTACAACCAAAAAGACTTGATCAGATAACAAGGGGCCTCCTATGATTGTCTCATTTTTACTAACTATTATTCAATTATGCATCAGCTGTCTATGTTGTTGATTTTGCTTCCCAACGAGATGAGCCTCCTCTCGGTTAGGTGGATCTCAAATAAATTATCAACGATAGCCTTGGCGGATAAGTCTTTCAATCTCATCTTTGAGTTGCTTATAGGCTTTAGTAGTGTTGCCATAACTATGGTGAAAATGACAGTACTGGTCTTGATTTCTTATGTTTGGCTTTAAAGTATTTGACCATTTCACTATATCTTATTCTCAAACAGCCATCAATACATTTGCTCGAGATGTGTTGAGTGGGGTATACTCCTCATGTTGAGATTCTCGACATGACAATGGAGGCCTAGGAGGCAGATTATTCTTCTCTTATTTCTTTCATTGTGATGATGAATTATCCATCCTAGGTGCACCTTTGCGCTTCCCATTTGTTTGTTCAAATTACTTTATATGAGCATTTATGGCTTCATCTGTAGAGATTTGTGCCTCTACACGATGAATAAGAACGATATATGAATGAATAGTGTCCTGCATGAGTGCCGAAGAGAAGGGGCTAGGACAAAGGCCTCCGAGAAATACCCCTCTCAATAATTTAGGGTCTACTCCGGGAATTTGTCGGGCCTCGGTGGAAAATTGCTGAAAATACTCCTTTAATGATTCTCCTTCATTTTGACGGATCCCGGAGAGGTGGAAAGAATCCTTAGCAAATTTTCGATTAGCTACTAACTGATTAACAAACACTTTAGCCAATTTGATGAATGAACAGATCATTTCAAATGGAAGCAAATAAAATCACGTTTGAGCATGTCCTTGAAGAATGGTAGGAAAAACCTAGTAGAGGAGTGCGTCCAAGGCTTGCTGGATATGCATGATGGTTCTATAATGATCGATATGCTCATATGGGGCGGATGTCTCATCATAGCACTCGTTGCTCGATAGTTTTAAGCCAACCAGAATGGGGTGCTAAAGAATGGCTTCAGTTAGAGGTGATAACTCATGGAAGTTTCTCTATCGAAGAGTTTGTCTCACATCTCCTCCAAGGAATTCTTCTTGCACTACTCTTCATAGTTCATGATGTAGGGCGCTTTGAGGGAGCTCAGCAACGTGCAGTTGGGCAAAGTCTTCTTGGAGATCTAGAGGAATGCGAGGTTGCTGAGTTATGGGCAAAGGATGGGTAGAACTTTCTGTATCGGCAAGTTCATTATCTTGGTGTGATTGCGGATGTCTTCTTGGTTGTTGAAGATGAATCTCTGCTTGAAGATGTTTGAGTTGAACATTTTTGGCCAGTAGTGGAGCTCGAGGGAGAAGAACCTCCTCCCGTTGTGCTAATGATGGCTGTCAAGTCTCTCATAGGAGTTAAAGGATATCATTTTTAGATTCTTTCATCTTTCAGATTCTCTCTTCAAAGGGAGGTCCCGAGGTTTCCTTTCCAACAGCATTTTGCCCCCTAGGGTAAAAAGAGGCAGATATCGGGCGTCTATGATTCATAGACTAATTTTTGGATTGGCGGAAGATTAAGCGAGAAGCTCCAATGATACGATTGCTATGCCTATTGGCCATCAAAGTAATACTTGAAATTGTGGGATAATGTTTCCTACAGACGACACCAAATTGTTACGGGCTAGAATATACGTGGCGATAGATTTAAAAAAATTTGTCTTAGCATTGTATGGATATTTAGCATACGAACATAAGATGAAAGAACACTAGGGTTTTTACGTGAGAAACCCTGGAAAGGGATAAACCATGAGGCCACACTTAGTTGAAAGAGTTCCAGTAGTGTTTACTTGAGGTACAAGAGGCTGTCTCATCTTTATAATTTAGGATGATCAAATTACAATGATTCACTTTCAGATTGAAATCCAGTTACAAACAAGTTGTGTATTTGAGATAAATTTAAAGTCACTTGAAGATTAGACAGAATTCTGGCATCACTTGAAGATCGGGTAGAGTTTCGGCGTCACTTGAAAGTCGGGTGGAATTCCGAAGTTGCTTGGAAGTAGGGTAGAATTTTGACATCACTTGGGTAGAATTTTGGCTTCTCGTGAAAGTCGGGCAGAGTTTCGGCATCTCGTGAAAGTTGGGCAGAGATCTGGTGGTGGTCGAGGAGGAGTTTCTTCCCTCCTTCTCTTCTCTTCTTCTTCTTATCTTCTTCTTCTCCTCTTCTTGCTTGGGTCCCCTCTCAAGAGAGATGAGGGGCTATATTTATAGTTTTTTTGAAGATGGCATAACTCGTAAATAGGAGGATCATCAAGGGAAAATGTGGAGTGATTCGGATGGACGGCTGATATTGAATCTATTTATTATGGATCATTTGTCAGACATTTGAAGGTATTAATGATATTGGAATTCAAAGATCTCAGGCTTGTTGGATTTTTCTCATCGAGCCACTCGATTTGACTATAAGCATGTCATTTTTGAAAACCGTTTGATAATCTAAATTGTGGTTTGATCCTTCCATCATCACTTCATGTCTTTGATTCAGACTCATTTGGGCTCGGATTGAGTTGAATTTGGTGTCGTTGGGTTCATATTTCCAATACGCTCAATTTGTTTGTAAGTTTACTAAAATCAGAGTTGAGATGATCCCAAATTTAATTTTTGAATTTTCCATCTTGATTTTGCCTCAAGATTCGTGCCTGATCAAGATAATTCATATCGGTCGCGGCCTTTCAAGAGGATTTAGAAAATTTTGAGGACAACCTGATATCATAGATGAGAGGCATAGCTTTTGGAAAGAGTGATGCTGAGGAATGAAGAAAAATAAATAAAAAAAGTGCAAGTTAGAGATAAATCATGGTAGATCTATAAATGTTATGTGCCCCTTAGTTTTAGCAAATCATAAGGCTAAGCCTTACCTTAAGCCTTTACATGTTAGTTAGGAGTATCATGCTTTGCTTTCTATGATCTATTTTTTAGGATAGATCTTGTTAGATCTTTACACTTTAAGAGAGTTTTTGAACCCTTTTACTCTTATTATTCTTCATGTAAAGGAGTTTGCTTCAAATACTTCTTGGCAAAAATGCCTATAATCCTAGAGATTTTCTCCTATCTTCTACAAATAAGATAATTTTTTTTATGATTAAGATCACCCATAAAGATAAGCAATTATGCTTAATTATACCCCAAGAGAGGCAAGTCTTATGGAAACATTGTCTATTAAAATAATGACAAATATTTTCATATTCTAAAGTCTTAGCTAAGGATTTTTTTTTTTTTTTTTTTTTTTTTTTTTTGAATTTTCAAATGAGATTGGCTCAAAATGGGATATTTCTTTTTGAGTTCAAAGGAAGAAGGGAAGGAAGCACTGTATTCTTAGAAGCTCATGACTCCAAATTATCCTATATTAGGTTTTAAATTTTTTAAGATGGAATTTAGTATTTGAGCGGATTATTTTATTAGAAATTTCAACCTTACATGTCATCAATCTCATGATTGAGAAAAATTCATTAAGTGAAGACATATGATATAGAAAATCAGTATTAGATTGTAAAACTAAAGTGTAGTTAACTCAAATTTAAATTTAAAAAAAAATATAATGGGGCTTATAACTTTCACCCCACTAAAGATTTAAAAAAAAAAAAAACTTGACTCTATTTGACTTACAATTTTGCCCGGAAAGAACTACCACCTAAATCCATCTAAATACTTTAACACCATGCGATCAAGATCTCTTTGCAATGCAAGATAGAATATGTTGTAGTTATTTTAGGAAGTGAGACTTATAACTTAGCAAATAAACTAAGTGTCTAGATATGTGGGCTGTGCAAATGCTTATAACTAATACCATATTTTTATTTTTATTTTTGTTTTATCCTTGAGAGGTTTTCTATTTTTTTCTTGTTTTGATTTCTGAAATTTGTTTCTAATTATTTTTATTTGATTCTTTAATTTCATAGAATTAATTTTGATTATGCAAAACTTCATCATCAAAAGAAAAATAAAATTTTCTATGATAAAGCACATAATGTTTAATTTTATTTTATTAATTTTTGTATATAAATCATGATGTAAATGTTTGTATAAATCAAGAGTTCTCAAATGTTAGTCATGTTTTGAATTTTAATCTGTTTTTTCTCTAGTTAAGATTTTAAGTCAGAGTTCTGGTCAATATCTTTTTTAAATTTAGGGTTTGTTTGGTTTAAATATCATCCATGATTTATAAAATAATTCTCTAAGATTAAGGAAGACCATAGGAGCATCCCATAAAAGTTTGGAATTATTTTGAACTTTTATGAAATTTTTTTATTTAAATAATTTTATTGATTTAAAGATAAATTATTACTTAAATGAGCTTTAAAAATTATGAGAAAATTCTCAGAGGTTAGGAACAACGTCAAAGACCTTTCATAAAAAATATTAACCCATTTTGATTTATTTTTTATTTTTTAGAATTTTATTTATTTAATTAACCATTTTATTTTTATTATTTAATGAACTTCAAATTTTTATGAAAGTTTTTACAAGGGCTAGGGATGACCTTGTAAGAATTCTATAAAAATCTGAAGCCAGTTGAATTATATTAATTTATTATGATTTATTTGAGTCTTATGGATATTTCATTAAGAAAATATTAAAATATTTTTTGTAACTTTATTTTATAAAATTTTAGTTTTAAATATTTTAAGTGATCATGAAGAGTTCATAAAAATTTAGTTAAAATTTTCTAAAATTTTATTTGGATTTTTAATCAATTTTTACAATTATTTATGTAACATAATAAATTAGTGGATTAGGATTTGGTATTTACATGAAGAAATAGATTTAAACTTCTATGAAACTTTTCTCATGAGTCAAGGAGGACTCAAATATTATTTCTTGAAATTTTGAAGCCATTTTTTATTTTATTTTATTTCATATGTGGTTTTTTTAATGATTTCATATGTGTTTAAGGTATGATATTTGGTCAATTAGGCTTTCTGATTCTAAATCATCCAAAAACTATTTTTCTTTGATTTTAGGGTCTATTGTGAGTTTAATAGATTTTATTTTCTATTTTTTTATTTTTTTTATTTATTTATGTTTTTTTTTTTAAGTTCCTCAGTCAAATTAGAATTTCCTTCAAACAAAAATTAAGGTTAAGGCTTTAACCACTTAAATGAGCTTTATGAGATTCAGACTTTTGGTCATCTCAAACCAAAAGTCCATTCTCTAAAAATTTCATCTGATTTGAAGGTGTTTAGAATTTTTACTAATTTTTAAATTTTTTTATTGAATTTTTTTAGAAATTAAAAAACTTAATTTCAGAGCTCAAAATAATTTGAGGTCATTTTCTTAGGTTTTTAATCACATTTAGGTTTTGTTGCAATTTTTGTTTTTTGTTTTTTTATTGAAGAATTATTATCCCTATGTCCAAAGGTAGCCTATGCTAATCTAGGGTTAGAGTTTTCAAAATTTCCTAGTAGATGACTACAAATCTTTATGAAATTAAATTCTAGGTTAATAATAATATTAAGATCGCCACATAAAAATCTCAAGTCATTTAAAATAGAAATTATTTTTTTTTATTTTTTATTTTCTAGGGTCTTATGATTTATTAAAGACCCTTTTATTTGGTCCGGAGAACGTACGCTCCTCTACGTTCGGCCACCAATGTTTTAGCGCCACGTGGCATGAAGAAAAGTCGCCGACCCGACCCGCTGTATTTTGGGTTCTCGCACGTGCGTTTTTTTAAATCCTTGACGAGCCGAACAACATCCCATCACCTTTTGGATATATTTCAAATACCTAGCAATACCGAGTTGTACCTAGTTTTTTCTAGCAATACCGAGCAAATACCTAGCAATACTGAGCAAATCCCTAGCAATACCGAGCAAATCCCTAGCAATACCGAGCAAATCTTGAGCAAATACTGAGTTTTACCGAGCTGTACTGAGTTTTCTCTAGCAATACCGAGCAAATACCTAACAATACCGAGCAAATCCCTAGCAATACCGAGCAAATCCTGAGCAAATACTGAGTTGTACCGAGTTGTAAAAAAATTCGGTACAACTCGGTATTTGCATGGTATTGGTCTTCACAGAGTGATATTTCTCATTTTTGCAAAGCAATACCTAGCAAATATCGAGCAAATACCAAGCAATACCGAGAAAATCGCGAACATAGCATTCCCGGGTTCCGCTCCGGGTCAAGTCGTCGGGCCGCGCGGTAAAGAGTAAGAGCACGTGGCGACATGTTATTGGCGGCTGAACATAGCTATACGTCCGGTCAGAGAACGTAATAATTGTTCCCCTACGAGGCTTCTCCATACTTGCCGTTTTTTTTTTTTTTTTTGGTCATAAGGATCTCAGAGGCCTATGTTTAAATTTCTAAAGTATTTAGAGTTATGAGCAATTTTAATAAGTTTTTAAAGTTTTAGGTAATTTAATGATTTTGTGACTTAGAAAATCATTTGAGATTTATACATGCCCCAAATTAATTTGGGAAAAGTTAGATGTGTTAATATCTCAATTAGCTTCCCAAATTAATTTGGGGTAAATAGAGATTATTAAGAGGGATAATTATATGATTAACTCTATACATTATTTAAATAAAAGAATATATAAATTAATTAGAAATCTCTTTGTTTTATTTTTATATTTTTCTATATATATATATATATATCATTCACTAAATTCATAGGGTTTATTTACTAATTTTATATTAAAAATGATTTCATTAAGGATTTTTGAAGTTTTCAAGTAATCTTTGGATTAAATTAAATCCTAAAAAATTTTAATTATGTTAAATTGAGTCGGCCACATTTGTACATATGTTGCGATGTTATTGGGCCTCTATTATGACAGTCGGACCTTGAGTTCTAAACTAACCAAGTTGAGTTGAGTAAATGCTTTTTCATGTTTGAGGTTATTTAATATCAGCTTATTCAAGCTTGATTTGACCTTTTATGCTTGTATTCAAGCTTGGTTCATTTAAAATGATAGATATTCATGTTTGGCTCAAGTTCAATTTGTTTCGTGCTTATCAAGCTTTAAACAAATGACCATTATTGAGCGATTAATGAGTATTACTTTCTAGATGTTCATTAGCTTAACAAATGAGCCTTATCAAGCCTACTAAAAAATAATTATTATAGAGTATATTCACGAACATACGAAGCTAGTTTTTTTGAGCTATTAAATGTGCCCGTTCATAAATAAATCTAGCTAAGTATTTTTGAGCTACCAAATAAGTCTGTTGATGAACAAATGAGCTAAAAATTTTCGCCTTAATGACAAGCTTATTCATGAACACTTTTAAATAAACAATCTAACCAATATGAATAATGATGTTTTGTTTTTGAACAAATTCATTATATTGAAAGAGTATAACATAAAATTTTAAGTCATTTTTATACAATAAGAATTTTTGTTAATAAAATTAAAAATTATGTGAAAATATTAAAATAAAGATTTAGGCAAATCTTATGAAATATATTTAATTCCAAACATTAAAAAAATAAAAAATAAATAATAAAAATAATAAAAATATAAAAAATAAAAAAATTAATTCCAAACAAACATGAATCAAGCATCTTATCAAGCTTATTCATGAGCTTTAAACAATATTGTTCATAAATATAAACTAGTAGAATACATAGTTGTTCAAGCTTGTTTATTTAATCATTGTGTATTTAAGAAAATGTTCAAGCTTGTTCGATATTTAATCTAATTATCATGAACAAACTATAATCAAACTGAGCTACGAGTAGTTTGTTGAACGTTTGGTTCATTTACATCATTAGTGAGACACACATAACATGTGAGATTCACTTTTACTATCCAATATTGGATTACATGATTCAGATTAATCCAACCAAACATTGGGTGATTAGTCCAAGCAATAGTGTGACAAAACACTATCAATTTTATTTATATGAAATGGACAGTGATGTCATTATCTTCTTCCCCCCATTATTAGCATAGGCTACTAAACTTTTTTCTCATTATCTTAGTAGATTTATGGATGGATCTTAATGAAAATGATCCAAGAATCAGAAGAGTGAGAACATGTAATCCAATGAGTAGATCCCGTTGGATTGTAAGTTTGTTTTATAATGTGTGAAACCCTATCATTTTTATGTTTCAAAAAGTATCATGCCTAGATCTAATAGCTTTTAAAGGGTATTAACACTTGCTTTGAGTTTGTTTGACCTCTATGAACAAGATCAATGAAGGCTATACGTGTTAAGGACCACTAGATTATAACTTTTATGGGCCATGAAGGGGATTGACAGAGTTGTCTCATTAATTAGCTTACAATCTGTGTTCATGAAAAAGGACTAAAGAGTGGCGAAGTGCAGGGATTGCTTGTACCCACAATGGGGAATATAATTTAATTGAATTCAATTATCAATTTTCACTAGATACACCACTATTTATAGAATTCTAAAATGCATGTTGATGCAAGTTTAGCCATCAATAGTGACCCAACAAGCTAGAATGATTATGGACTATCCTATAGGAGCCTGCTATATACCCTGGAAGATTCTAGGGCTAAAAGACAATTGAGCTTGATGTTCCATAGGATAAGGTCATATGCGGGGGGGTGGGCGAGGAAGGGAGTTCAATGGCTTGAACTTGCCAGCCAAGCCGTGCTTGATGGTTGACTGAACTAGTAATTCTCTTTAATATTTAGAAGATATTATGGGTATTTATATACAGAAATATGAGAGTAAGAACTTTTAAGAAAGATTAGGATGTTGAAAAAGGTTGCATGAGTTTTAAGTGATTGTGATGTGAAAGTTTCGATGTTTGGAGATGAAGGAAGGATGGATGATAAAATTATGGTAGAGTTTGGCTAACTTGGTAAACATAGATATAATAAGGGTAGAAAGTCTTGGAACTTAGAGAGAACCTCCATAATACTTGAGGGAATGTAAAGATTAAAAAAAAAAAAAACAAGAAACCACATAAATAAAAGTAAAAGCAATCATTATAATTTTCTTATCAAAGAGTTTTTTTTTCTTCATTAAATGATACAAGAATAGCCATCAAGTTCTCCAAAAGATGAATATATAATACATATCCAACCTAATTTTTGTTTTATCTCAAATGCCCTTTCATTATATATTTCATGCTATTTATAAGCATTACATATAAGAGGATGATTAGGAATCCAAAAAATAGTCAAGTTAGAATAATACGCTTTAAAACAAAATTTGACTTAATAACTCTAGCAATGAAATTCAAAGATATTTAATTTGATTGGTTGAAGTTGTCGGAAGATGACAACCCACTAGTATTCTCAAAAGATGGCTAGCTATGCTTTCTTTGATTTAAACCTTGATGATTGGCAATGTGATATAGCAAAAATGGGGTGGCACTGTAGACCCCACTATGACTAAAATTCTATGTCATATTATTTTTCAAAAGTGATATTCTTATATTAAAAATAATATTCTTCTAATGTTCGAATGAAAATGCAAAAAGCTAAAATATAATAAAATATAAAAGAATCAAAATCAATTAGCCATCGTGGATCTAGTAACTAAGATATTTTAAACTTCCTTTAAATCACCAAGAAAAATCTCACAAATAGAGTATTCATAGAACCTAAGTAATAAAATAAATGATGCACTAAGTATGCAATTATGGGACTTGCGATGCACTAAATATGAATAGGCCAATACTAAGAGTGTTAAAGTTATAAACAGAACCTTAATAATGGTATACTCAATGATATGAAATCATACACACTTGTAATCATTAGATAAATTCTATAGGTTATACAAGAAAAAGATGGGAAATGAGGTCCAATGTGATAGGACTACGAAATCTTACCTAGATGCCTGTAAAATACTAACGAGGAGTCTTAACATCAAATTAAAGTCAAATCAAATCAAGAGAATACATATTACTCTCTCTATCAAGGGATTTGGGCTTCCTAAATTAATTACACTAGATGAATTCTCTAAGAGTAGCTCTTGATAAATGAGGAAGGTTATTATTTAAAGATTGTTATCTCGGTATGATAATCTATTGTTTGTTATCCAAAGGCTATCAAGTTCAAAATTATTTAGCTGAGAAGATATTTGACGCAATCATGCCATGATATTCTCTATCAACAACTATAAATTATATGGTCCAGATTTGGCATCAAGACCTCAAACTGAGGAAATTAAAATCAAAATTTATAAACGAACAAATTCTAAGAAGTGGATTAGTAAAAAAGTATGATTTATAATATCTAGCGGTACAAAGAATTGCCCTCATATTAGGAAATAAATTAGACATCCCTGTTATATGTAAATAGAGTTGTTCAATCAAACATATAATTTTATTTGGACGAGGAATGCTGCTACCTATAGCATACTAAGATAATTCTTGAGTGTTTGATAAATCCATGCTTATATAAGAAGCTCCAACAAAAGGAAAATGACATACAGTACAAGCTAGTTCTATTATATGTCCCTAAGTGTGGAAGCATTTCTATTATGCATGATTGACTATGTTATGAATACGAACGAGTGCTTGGAGATTTTTTTCGATCTTGTTTCTCATCCAAGAAATATAAATAAGGAACATGTTCATTTTACAAAGTGGCTTTAAAGAACATTGGTATATTATTTCTAGAAAAATCTTTTTTTTTAAATTAATTTTAAAGTTGTTTATTAATTTGTTAAAGTTTGCAAAAAAAAAAAAAAACTTTATCCTAAAATTTTATTGTAATGTTGTCTGTAGCAAAAAAAAAAAAATGCAATATATATAGGATAAAATAATATATCAAAAATGATAAGGAAACTGCAAGTGTTATTAAAATAATGTGCCGTAATGGATGTAAAAGTATATTGAACAAGCTAGCTACTACAGGAAAAATATCATTTTTCAGTGATCATTTTTACCAAAAAATAAATGAAATTCATCGGTAATTTATATTTCCGGCAGATATTCGACAGTAATTCACGCATTGGAAAATAAACATCGTCGAAAAATATTTTGCCGGAATAATTTCCGATGGATTTTTCGCCGTAAAATGCTCAGTAAAAAATTTTTTTATTTAGCTCAAGCGGTCCCATGAACCCCCCTGCACTCTGCAAGCCCATGAACCCACCTGCACCATGCGGGCATGTGAACTAAGCTCGACCGCTAACTCCACGGGCTCAGTGAATCGGGCTCGCCCATGCAACATTTGAAATGAATAGTCATTATATTAAATGTTTTTTTCATTTTTCAAGTAATAAATAATTATTTTTTAATTAATAAAATAAAAAAATGCTAAGTGGATTCCATTACGTGAACTTTAAATTTATACAAAGGATCAAGTAGAAATAAAATGGTTGTTACAATATAAATTTTGAGATTAATAGCATAAGAAAGTCAAGCATAAATAAGATTTTGGTATAGGGTATAAAGTGGACTTTTAGTTAGAGTTTTGAGGTGGGTAAATTCATCTAGAGCGAGGAGACATAGGGGAATCCTATTGAGGGGATTTGAGGCTTCAAAGGATTTTACAAGGTTGAGACCTATTGGTAGCTAGAATCTACCACGGGGTTGTGGGGGTTTGTGCCAAATTTTATATGACTAATTTTTTACAAAGCTTGAGAAGGAATTAACACACATAAGTGATGAGTATAAGCACTCTTTCGAAAACTTAGGATTTGAAAAAAATATTGGAAGTTTTTATGGTTTGTGATGGGGAAAGTTTTGATATATGGAGATGAAAGAATGATAGATGATAGGATTATGACATATTTTGATTAACTTATTTAGCTTCATAATAATAAAATAATGGTTGGAACATAGAAAAAATTTCCAAATTACTTGAAGGAATTGTAATGATTAAGAAAACATCAAGAAATCACAAATAATAAATATAGAACTCTTATGAAATAGTGGTTTTTCTTTGTCACTTAAGTAAAGAGCACAAGAACAACCAATCCAAGTTCTATTTCATCTCAACATCTCTTTTCTTATAAATTTCATGTTATTTATAAGCATTATATATAAAAGGATTATATGGAATCCCAAAAGTAATTAAATTAGAATGATGCATCAGATTACTTGCTTTTGACTTCTTAGCTCTCTTTTTCAAATTCAAAGACAGTTAATTCAATCAAATGAATTTGTTGGAAGATGGAAACCTCGTTTAATTCTTAAATTATTGCTCACTATGCTTTCATTAATTTAGATTTGAAGGTTTGGAAAAGTGAAATAGCACAAAGATGATGTGGCATAGTGGACCCTACTTAGATTAAAATTCTCTATCACATTATTTTTAAAATTTAATATTCATATGTTACATATGATGTTTTTCTAAAGTTCAAACGAAAATAACATAATGAAATAAAAAATATAATAAAATATTAAAGAATTAAAATCTGCTAGCAACCATGGATTTGGTGATTAGCCTGTGCTGAACCTTTCCAACATCAACTCATTTAGAATCAAAAGAACTCTTCATTAAGGAAGTAAAAATAAAATATCTATATAACTAATCAAGAGCAAGCATTTATAACTCCTTTTATGACAACCAATGGTCATCAATAGAAAGATGGTCCTTTCATATAATAAGAAATTTGTGATATGCAATAACATCAATAGGTGCTACATTTATAAGGATAAAATCCCCATCAAGATAGGTAGGCTGAGAGGGCACTAGCAACATCTCATCAAGCTCACTTGTAATATGACTATTCTGTAAATTTTAGGTTACATAACAAGTTATGTGATGATTGGTCCTAAGACTATTGGTCAACACTTAAATTTACCCAAAATTATTAGAAAACCTCAATCATGTGTAACTATTGGTCCTAGGACTTATCCTTGAAACCCTATGCTTATTCCATCTTATGGGCTAAGGGGTGCTACTTAATCCCTTTGACCCTTCTTCAAAGGCGATTTGGCCAGGGTCAAATCCTAAAATTACCTAGAAATTAAAATTGATTATTTAGCATTTGAATTGTCTAAACCCTCGTAACCTATCTTAAGAATGATTTTACTTAAGGATGATCCATGCTCAAACAATTTTGACCATGGTTAATCCAAGTTTGAACAAAATGCTAATTACCTTAAACCTAATCCAAAAGTCAAAATCAAGTCATTTGACATTGGGATTTGGTTTTAAATGATTTTAATTCATAAAAGAGTTATTTGAATCCATGTTCAATCATCGGTCAAGTCATTTCAACAAATTAAAAACTTGGTCAATGCTAGGTCAAACTCTAAATTTGTCAAAAATTATAAAGATACCATCCAACCCAAAACATTGATCCTAAGAATTATCCTATAAACTCGGTGATTTCCAGGGAAGTACTCTTTGTTTTTTCTAGTGTTTTGTTCGATGTTAGTATTTTTTGGCTTTGTGTTCGGTCTCTTTCTCAGGCGTGTGTCGAGATGGCGCCAAATTGGTTGTGAGACCCCGATTTTTTAGGAGGTTTGTCTCATTCGCGCTCATTTTTGGAAGCGCTTGCTGGTTCTTCCTTGATTGCTTCATTTCCAAAGCTGCAGACCCTTTTCATGGCTTGCCTTCCCATTGGATTTTTGAGCATGAAATCAATGCTTTGGCTATTCCTTTTCATTTTCTCTAGTTGGATTCTTTCCCTCCAAATGACCTTCTCTTGATTTCATTCACAAAATTTTTTTAAACCTAAAGTTGAATAGTGAAGTTTTAGTCACCATGCTTGACCCATCGCATATTCTGATCAAACTAGCTAATGATCTTCATTATTGTAGGGTTTTTTATCATAGATTATATCTTGTTTATAATTGTTACATGAAACTCACAAAGTGGTCTCCTAGTTTGGATGTTGATGTTGAATCGCCGGTCATCCTGATTTGGGTCTCCTTTTCGCAATTGCATCCTCATCTATATACCCAATATTCTTTATGGTTTTGGAGCTTTTTTTGGTAAATCTTTAAAAATTGATGTGGAAACTTCTTCTGGATCTCAGCCTTCCTTGGCTCGTGTGCTGGTGGAGTTGGATATCACTAAATCCTACCCTAACCAGGTTCTATTAGGTTCTAAAAATTTAGGGTATGTGCAGCATGTTGTTATGGATGAATTCCCTCCCTTTTGTGCTTCTTGTAAATGTATTGGTCATGTGGATGGAATTGTCACCTACTCCATTCGACTGATCTATCTAATATTGTTACTAAACTTGTTTTGAATTTATATTCCCCTTCTTCTTTGCATCCTGTTGTGCCTAGCCTATCTAAGGAGGAGGATGTTGAATTCCCTATTGAGTTGGAGACTGCTGGGCATGTCTCGAGGAATGCTGTTGGTCTGGAGGGGGACCTTCCTAGTTCTACTATTGTCCCTGATCTGGTTGTTGTGGTTGGGATGGAAACTTGTTCCCCTACTCAGTCGATTGATGGTGAGATGGGAGATTTAAATTTGCGGTACTAATCTTAAAGGTAGTTTTTCTGGTGTGGAGGTTATGGCCAAGACAAGACATAGGTCCTTAGAGGTTAATTCTGGGGAGGTGATGCCTTCTGGCCCTATTTCTCATTTCCTTGAGTTGGAGGGTTGTGGTGTTTCCTCTCCCTTTATTTTTGTGGATCGGGATGTTATGTCTTCCCTGTTAATTTAGAATCCCCAGCAATGCTATATAATGTTTTGATTAATGTTCTATCTCAAGTTTGTCCTACAACTGAGTTGGAGGGTGTTACTACTTTTATTAATATTCCTATCTCTGTTATGTCTAATAATGAAGACTCGTGTGGCTAAGTATATGAATAACTTTATTTGGCTTCAAAAGGATTGATTGATTTTGGATGATTTTTCTTCTTCTGCTTCTTGGTGGTGGTGGGGGGGGGGGGGGGGGGGGGGGCGGAGGCGAAGGATGTGGAATTTGATGAAGAAGATTTGGCTTTTCATATTTTTGATCAAGTTTGTCCCAATGTTGGTGGTAAAAAGTGTAAAAGTAAAGGCAAAACGAAATAGGCTTTCTCATCTCCTTTTATTATTACAACTATGGTTTTTGCGGTCTTTCTGTACGATGATGATGAAGCCCCTAGCTTCCCCCTTGTTAGCTCGCCTGGCTGGCAACTTGAGTGTTTTGGTTGTTTGATTGAAATTTATGGCTTTGTTTGTGTTTAGTAGCTGTTCCCATGGATGATTCCTGGCTGGGCCGGGTTGGTGCAGGGGGCTTCTCCTGAGTTTATTTTAGTCTTTCTCACCTCTGGTTGGTTTTGTATCATTCTGCCTGTCCTTCTTCTCATTTCCTTGAGTTGGAGGGTTGTGGTGTTTCCTCTCCCTTTATTTTTGTGGTTCATGATGTTATGTCTTCCCTGTTAATTTAGAATCCGATCCCCTGTAATGCTATAGAATGTTTTGATTAATGTCCTATCTCAAGCTTATCCTACAACTGAGTTGGAGGGTGTTACTACTTTTATTAATATTCCTTTTTCTGTTATGTCTAATAATGAAGACTCGTGTGGCTAAGTATATGAATAACTTTATTTGTCTTCAAATGGATTGGTTGGTTTTGGATAATTTTTCTTCTTCTGATTCTAGGGGGAAGGATTTGGAATTTGATGAAGAGGATTTGGCTTTTCATATTTTTGATCAAGTTTGTCCCAATGTTGGTGGTAAAAAGTGGAAAAGTAAAGGCAAAAAGAAATAGGCTTTCACATCTCCTTTTATTATTACGATTATGGTTTTTTGCGGGTTTTCTGGACGATGATGATGAAGCCCCCATTTTCCCCCTTGTTAGCTCGTCTGGCTGGCAACTTGGCTGCTTTGGCTATTTGATTGGAATTTATGGCTCTGTTTGTGTTTAGACGTTGTTATCATGGATGATCCCTGGCTAGGCTGGGGTAGGTGTAGGAGGTTTCTCCTGAGTCTATTTTAGTCTTTCTCACCTCTAGTTGGTTTTGTATCATTCTGGCTGTCCTTTTTATTATTTTGCTGTTGGATGTGTTGGCTGTTGACTGCTTTGTGTTGTAATCCCTTTCTCTTATGATTAAAATTGTGTTCTTTGTTTAAAAAAAAAATCCTAGAAACTTTAGATCCATTCTTAGACACGTCTTATAGGTGAAAGAAGGGGTGATGGTCAACTCTTATGACCTTTTGACAAAGGTAGTTTGGCCAAGATTAAATCATAAACCAAAAAACATTTCCATAAAAAAAAAATTTCAAAGTGATCATTTGACATAAGAATTAATTTCAAACACTCCTAAACTACCTTTAAAATGATTTAACTAAAAGTTGACCCATGGTAAAATCATTTTAGCCATGCTTAGAACAAGTTTAACTAAAGCCTCAAAAAAATTTAAAGCAAAATTAATCCATGTACCTTTGTAATTCATTCTAAATGATTTATAATTCATGTTAGAATTATTTGAAACCATTTTTCACGATTGTCAACTCATTTGAAAAATTTATAAGATTACAGAAATGCCCTAGGGTATCCTATATGGGCTTCTCGAATAAAATTTCAAAATAAACCATAAGACTGGTTTTAAATGATCCTAAATCCATTTTAGGACATTTGGAATAATTATCTAGCCTTTCAACCCCTTTGACCAAAAAGGGTAAAATTGCCAAAATATCCCTATAAAACTCATCTTGGAATCTATATGAAATACCTTGAATTTTTGTTGGAAATTGTTCCAAATGAATCTAAATTCTTTTTAAAGATATTTGGAATTGTGTTTAACTCATGTTCAACTCATTTTACTACAAAAATCTCAAAATTACAAAAATACCTTTAAAACCATACATTGGGTGAAAGCCATACTTTTGAACAAGAAATTAAGTTAAGCTGAACTAAGAATATTCAATGGTTACAAAGGCTCACTCCTAATTTATGGTCAACCCATATTAACAATGGTTAGGACAAATTCAAAAATTGCTCCTAGGAGTGCACCATAACATAGTTTAGGTTAAAGCTCTCTAAGCCTCATTTAAACTTCACTAAGTTTTAACTTTGGGCTCTTAAATCTCTAACCAAACTTTCATAAATAGCTTAACTATTTGAGCTAGACCAAGTGAGCCGATTGGGTTAACCCAAGTTGACCTAAATATGTCAAAATGCAATATAAGCTCAAATAACTCAAATTGTTTTAACATATTGCTTCAATAAGATCTTCTAAATATTCAAGAGAATTGCTAGCTCAACCAACCAAGAAGCATGGCTTAGCTGGCAAGTTCAAGCCATTGAACTTATGGTCAACCACTATTAATCATGGTTAGGACAAATTCCAAAATTAATCCTAGTAGTGCACAATAACATATTTTAGTTTTAAGTTATCCAAACCTCATTTAGAATTTACCATGTCTAGGCTTAGGGTTCTTAAAACTCTAACCAAACTTCCATGAAAAGCTCAACTATTTGAGCTAGCACAAATGAGCCAATTGGGTAAACCCAAGTTGATCTAAATAACTCAAAATGCAATATAATCTCAAATCGCTCAAATTGGCCTAACTTATTACTTACATAAGATCTTCTAAATATTCAAGATAATTGCTAGCTCAGCCAACCAACAAGCATGGCTTGTTCTGGTAAGTTCAATCCATTGAACTTAAGGTCAACCCATATTAACCATGGTTATAAAAATTCCAAAATTACTTCTATGAGTGCACCATAACATATTTTAGGTTTAAGCTATCTAAGCCTTATTTAAACATCACCAAGTCTTGTGTTAGGTTTCTTAAAACTCTTACCAAACTTCCATAAATAGCTTAACTATTTGAGCTAACCCAAGTGATCCAATTAGGTTAACCCAAGTTGACTTAAATATGTTAAAATGTAATTTAATCTCAAATAGCTCAAATTGGCCTAAGAAGTTTCACAAAAAATTAAACACCTTAAAATTTGCTTAAACCCCTCTTCCCAATAGTAGACTATAAAAACCTCAGGATCTCAACCATTGAGAAGCCTTTGAAGCCTCAAATCCCTTCTATTGGATTTTCCCAGTTCTTCCACTCCAAATTATTTTCTGCTTAATTTGCTTTCGCTATAACTCTCAGTATTTATCTTGGAACAATCATCTTATTTCTAGTTGAACCCTTGTGTAACTTCATTTTTTATGATATAAATTAAAATAGCTAATGGAGTTAAATAATATTCTTAATTGTGTGTTATAATTAAATTCCCACTCACATCTTAATCATTTATCTACATAATATTTTCACTTATGTGGTGTCATTTGTATGATAAATCTATTGTTTAAATATGTATATAATTTCATATATTTATTTAGGTTATGGTTATAACTTAGAAGCTCTTAGTACTAGTCCATTAACATTTAGTGCATCACATATCCTACATATGCACACTTATTACCTCATTTATTATATTACTTGGGATCTATTAATGTTTTAATTGTGAGAATTTGAATTGGAGGTCTAGAAAGAAGTTTGAAATGTCCTATACACAACCCTCCCTCATTAATAACATGCAAATATAGGAAAAGAATTAGATAAATAATTAAATTAGGAGTGTAGAACATTAATTATTTATAAACAACAAGAAAATCTATATAAAACACAACACATTTTATACAAATTACTACACAACTTTTTTCTCCATAAATTTCAAGACATTTTTATAAAAATTAGAAGACAATTTTATAAAAGTCTTGATTTAAAATAATAATAATAAGAATAGTGCTCAAATCATTATTGTTCTATGAGACAAAGTTGCTTGTCTTTTTATTTATATAGAATTGTCTTATTTTTAATAAATAATTAATTTTCACTCCCAATTAATTTCTTATGTGGATTTTCTTATCAATTTTTTTCATTTTCAAATAATAAAAATTTATGGCCCTATATTTGAAAAGCAAGTCAGTCATCTTTTTTATAATTCATTGCTCACTATTCATAAAAAAAATAACATTTTTCTCAAATTCCACTATTGAAATTAATGAGTAAGCTTTCTTTTTTTTTCCTCTTCTTATTGAACAAAAGAAAAAAGAACAAATATCAATAATATTATTTAAGAATAATTAATTAAATTAACAAATAAAGTATATTGAAACAAAGCATTAAATATATAATGATGAAGTAAAATAATTTTACAATCGGTGAAGTCCTTCAAATCATGCAACCTAACTAAGTGTCCCTTTGACTTGTCTCTTCTTATGTCACTCTAGCTGGCACGCACCTTGAATTCTCTTTCATTGTTCATGCATGATGATCTTATTAATAAACAAGAGCTGAAATATACTCTGGCCACCCATTGTACTGTGCAATTCATACCCTTTTTTTCTCGCTTTTAAAGCAGGTTTTAGTATAATTTTTTTTTTATAAAAAAAGTATAATAATTAATAATAGTAGTCATCTGGATTTTTATGCTTTACTGAATGACGGAATCGTTGTTTGGATTAGAAATGGGCAATGATGTGGTCGGTGCTCGCGGCCTTGTCGTTTTGCTGGTGGCAACCTCTTATTGGACGGTCCGTGCTAGGCTTCAGGGTCGCTGGAAGCCTCGGCCGTTAACTGAGTCCTTCTTGTGTTGGTAATTTTCTTTGTTTTTCTTTTTTTTTTTCAGCTTATTTCTTTTTCCACTGGTGTAACCGTGGTTTTTTTTTTATTAATGAAGGTTTTGGTTTGTTTAAAAAAAAAAATAGTAGTCAAAACTATCTCAAATAAAATCTAAATATTTATAACAAGTTCGCTTTTGAACTCAAATATACTTTGAAATATCAATAAACTTAAAGGCACAGTTAGCTTATATAATATTAAAATTTTAATAAAATAATACATATAAAACTCTCCATCTTTTTTTAGCAAGATGGTGAAAATCGGATCAGACATTAAACCAGAAGAATAAGAGACTTAAGATTTAATGGTTCAATCAGAATTGAACCGGATGATATAATAGATATTAAAATTATTTAAAAAGGGTCTAAATGATATAATAATATTGTAATAATTATACAATCTTATGCTTTTGTGACTAAAAAAACAAAAGAATTCATGCATAATTTTTTTTATAATTTAAATTTAAATATTTTTTACAATTATTGAATTTAATTTTTAATGAAACTATGCTTCTTAATAATTCTATTTGTAGATGATGGTGGTGACGCAGGACGGCCTATTTAGCCGAAGATGGGGTGAGATGCAAGCTGCGCGGTTTGATTAACAGTGAACAAAATTGATGTAGCAGTTACAGGAGACATTTGGGTGCTCTAAAGGGTGTTCAGCAACTGTTCGATCCATGTGATGTGCCTCTCCCAGCCCCCCACCTCCACCCAATTTATTAGAGTTCGCGGCAGCTTTTATTAGATCCAACCAATTGCTGTTGCTAGGGGCAGATACAGTGTTCGTGCAGAATTCATACAGGTGATACATTTAGATTTGTGAAGATACACAGTAAATACACAACAAATACATAGTTATATTTTTTTTTCGTGTATTTATTGTACCATCCCAAAATCCGGACGCATCTCCCGTTTAGACTCCAGTCATAATAATCTCTCGTTCATCGATGGACTACTCAAGAAAGTTTCCAAAGCCCATCATCGAGGATTTCGTTAAGTCATTAAGGAAATGCTATTTTACAAAAATAATAAATTTTAAATTTTAAATATATAATTTTAATAAATTTAAATGTTATGTACTTGTAGCCCCCTAAAAACTTCATATGCTATACAGTGGCGGAGCCAGAAAATATCTCTAAGGGGAGCCTAAATTTTTTTTTTATTATATTATTATTTTCCTTCAACTTTTTACATCCAGACTTATGACCAATATAATCAATATTAAAAATGATAAAACTTTGTTAGTGAATTAGTTTATTTTTTTACTTCACAAAATGACTTCAATCATCAAATTACTCGATTTCTGATAGAACATGTTTAATATATTAACTAAATATGTGATATTAAATATATTAACTAAATACTTGATATTAAAAATCTCATTTCAAAAAAAAAAATCATAAAATCTCTTTAAGATCGAATCAATATAGGATTAAGCTAATATCAATCAAGAAAAAATGTAAATGAATAGGAAATTAAATTGGGAGTGATTTGAATGGATGACCGATGTTAAATTTCTTGATCGTGGACTGTTTATTGGGCATTTAAATGTCTTGGTGATATCATAATTCGGTGATCTTGGGCTCGTTAGATTCGTCTTGTCTAGTCGCTCGATTCGACTATAAGCATGTTATATTTGGAGATCGTTTGATAATCCAAATTATGGTTTGAACCTTCCAAATATGCTTCGGGTCTTTGATTTGGAGTCATTTGGGTTCGGATTGAGTTGAATTTGGTGTCGTTAGGTTTGTGTTTTTGAGATGTTCAGTTCGACTATAAGTTTATTGAAATCGGAGCTCAGATGGTCACGAATTAATTTTTGAAGTTACCAACTCAATTTTGTATTGAGATTAAAAAAAAATTCAATTTTTTTAGGGAGGCACGTGCCCCCACTTGCC
Organism: Dendrobium nobile; assembly: GCA_022539455.1. Lineage (NCBI taxonomy): Eukaryota > Viridiplantae > Streptophyta > Magnoliopsida > Asparagales > Orchidaceae > Dendrobium > Dendrobium nobile. The sequence goes on along the minus strand of CM039721.1, from coordinate 12,985,939 downwards.
CCCCCCCCCCCCCCCCCCCCCCCCCCCCCCCCTCCGCCCATGATGCTATATGTGTAGACGTGGTTTAATTCAACGCATACACAAAGACTCGAACTTAAGACTTCTTAATTGGAAGCATAAGCTCTCAACCTAGAGGCCAAGATGAGTTGTGTCATCAACGAGAAGTTATCATGCATGTTAACTGTACCACAACTGGAACCATTACGTGCAGATATATAATTCATAAATGTGTACTTATAGAGATATTTTATTAAAAAAACACTGCAAATATATAGTAATACATAGCAATCTTTGCTGTTTTTGGTGCCCTCTTTCTTCCAGTCTTTTTCTTTCCACTTCTCTCACCTCCTCACGCTATGTTTTTTTCATTAAACAAGGCAAGTCTCAGTCTCCAACTGTCCATCTTTATCGCTTGGAAAGAACTTTCAAACGCTGAATGTGACTTCTGTTTGCTCTTAACTTTTCTACGTAAAAGAAAAAGGGATTTATATACATTATTGTACTCAAACTATTAAAATTTATATATAATAGTACTTCCATTAACTCTCATCAAAACTCATTGAGATTGTTATTGATGCCTTCTCATGTGAGCTTATTTACGGCTCTCTCTTTTTCATTGCATGTTATCAGGCACGTACAAAGCTTCTCCATAAGTCGTATGGACCTGTCGATCACATATAGTGTAAGAGCAGTAGACCTCAAAGAGAGTGCAAAGAGGGGGTGACCATTGATGTCTTCGTCTTCAAAGCCCTGTGAGCGGAAGAAGGCATGTGAATAACAACTAGATTGATAGTGAAGGGTGCTAGCTGTAACCAATATGATGATAGACATGAGAATTTAAGAAGTCAAATTCAATTTTTAATTATATAAATCTCAATATTTTTTAATTGGTATGCAGTGGTGTAAACGAGTCAAGTAGAACTCGAGTCACTCTTAACTTGAGACTGAACTTATTTACGTAATCTAGTTCTAGCTCGAGCTTGAGCTCTATTATATGAGTTAGAGCAGGCTCACAGATCAATCTCGTTTATCATGAAAAAGATAAAATGATTATAATTTAAACCATTATTATGATAATGCGAAAGTTTTGAAAATTCTAATAAATAATTAATTATTACAAAAAAGCGAGATATATATTTTTAATTATTTTTTACTCAAAATCCTTAATGCTAATATATTCAAAATACATTATATTTATATATAAATGAGCCAACTCAGGAGCTCACAAGTCGAATCAGGACTCTTTGGCTCTTTGGCTCATCGAGCTAGTTCATGAGCCATTTATTAAGTCTAGTACTCACATATGTGTTGGCTCACTTACACCACTAGTGATATGCATATAAATACTCATAAAAATATATCAATTCTAATGAATTATATTCATTCAAGCAATGCAAGTTATAGAATAAAAAATAAATATTAAAAAAAAAACATAAAAGAAATCAAAATTTCAGCAATTCAATCAATGTATGGAACGTTGGCAACCATTTTTCAAAGAAAGTCATATGGTTGCCATTTCATATGCGGTGAATGACAGTGTAGCATGCAGCTGCACGAATTCTTGTCCGATTAGTACTACTTTAATTTGAGCCCGTGCTGTTCTTAAAATTTACAATTTAGCCATTAGATCTAAAGCTTCGGACGAAAGAACAGTCCCAAGAATACTGACAACCACTGCTAAGAAATCAAGTAACGTAGTGCTCATTCTTCTAAGATTTCCATTTTTGTGACAAAAAACGCTGAACTTGCTCAGATTTCTAGAAATCCGAAGAACAATTAATATTTTTTATCATAGAATGCATAAATTTAACTAAATAAATTGATCATTTAATTTAATAAATTTTTTAATGTATCAAAATAGCGAAATTATTAAAACATAGCACTCGAACTGATTGTGCATTAATTATAAAAAAAAATTATGAATTTTGAGGGCCAAATTCGAGTTCTCATGGTATAAAAAAAACTATATAAATATTTGCTTTATTATTTGTTTTGATTAAAATTCTATTATAGGCTGTGATATCAACATGAAAAGTAATGCTATGTTAATAAAAAAAAATTTTACTTGAAATATCTTTTAAAAATGACATAAATTTACATTTCTTGTGACAGAATTAAGTTATTTGTTCAACAATATGTAGCCTTTTTCTACGTGAATACCGGTAAACATTGCGTACAATTAATGCTAATTTGCTTAGCTGAGATTATAATTGTTCACAACAAAAAATAATAATTTATTTAAAATGCCGGTTGAAAGACATTGAATCACTTCATTTTAAGAAAATATTTAAAAATTGCATAGAAATATTTCATCAAAATTTATGAGAATAATAATATTAAAAAAAAACAAGTCTACAGATGAAAAAGATGGAGTTGCTCTAGTTGCAGATATGAGTCGGAGCCTATTTAAATGGTTTGGTTACATAAAATATTGATCTTTTGATTGTTTGTTTAGAAGAGTGGATGTATTAGATCTGAGTTATGTTAAAAAATATAAATAGACCTAAAAGAAGGTACAAAGTCTTGGAAATTATCTTTTTATTATATTTAAATGAGAATTTAACTCCTAATTGAACATAATAGAGAGATAAATACTTTTCTAGCCTACCACATATAGTGGGAAAAGGATTTGATGATGTTGTTGTACATCCATAACTCCTTCTGCAGGTACATTCGTCCATGTGTCTAATGGGACGTACAGTTCATTCGTAGGGAATGAGCTTATCACGAAATCATGACGGACCTTCTCCCGCAATTTCATCCAAGCAGTCACTCTCCCCGACGGAGGTGACCTCAAAAGTTCCTATCTGAGTTGGACAAACACTTGTTCATTTTGGTCAAAGTCTTATCTTATTTATCATACCTATCAAAAATCAAACTAAAGACACAACTCATCCACAAGGCATCTCTTGATCAAATCGCCAACGAACTCAAAGATCAACATTAAATCATTACTCACCCCCTCTCTCTCTAGCGAGGTGACTTTAGACCGGCTTCCTACTGCACGACAACTCTATCTCTAGACACCCATGAGTACATCTCACCGTATCATCTCCAAGAAGATCCCCAAATCATTTAGCACCGCTAGCCAAGCTATATCAAAGATTGATAGATAACTCATATACGCCATACACATTCTAATGTAACTCTTCAAGCCATGTAACTTGGGTGAGGCCTGATGCAGCAGATGGACCCACAATAAAATAAGTGAGAGATCACAACACGATATACCAACACCAACAACAAGAGATAGGATGATAGGATGACAATATCATGATAAAATAAAAAGAGATATAGAAATATGTTATTTTTCCCTAATTTAATATAAGCTTTGTAAGCCAGAGCTCTCGTTCTGTTTCATTATTATATTTATGACTATGATAATAAGTATTTTACTCAAATTCATTCTCTCTCTTTCCCTCTTTATTTCTGCATTCATCATCTTTGCACATGTTCGCAGCTCGAATTTTTATTTGGTCCGGACACCTGACGTAGCTCTACATCCGGACGCCAATAAAATGTCGCCATGTGCTCTTACTCTATAACGCGCGGCCCGACGACCCGACCCAGAACGAAAACCCGGTATTGTTATGTTCGTGTATTGCTAGGTATTGCTCGGTATTACTTGGCAATAACGAGAAATACTGCTCTGTCAAGACCAATACCGAGCAATACCTAGCAATACCGAGCAATACCTAGCAAAACTGGGGTATTGCTAGGTATTGCTAGGTATTGATCTTGACATAATGGTATTTCTCGTTACCGATCAATATCGAGCAAAACCTAGCAATATTCTGATCTGTACAAATCAGCTAATGCATAGCAATATTGGGTTCCGGTCCGGGTCGGGTCGTCGGGCCGCGCAGTAAAGAGTAAGAACACGTGTCGACATTTTATTGATGTCCGGATGTTGAGCTATGTCAGGTGTCCGGACCTAATAGAAATTCCCGCAGCTCAAGGATAGATTGTTAAATTACAGTAGGTAATATAGTTAAAAAAATTTACATAGTTATTTTTTTCTGAACTTTTTTTTTTCAAAAAAAAAAAATAAAGAAGTCGTCGACATAATGTAGTGGCGTATAGGAATGATGAGGCCAAGACAGTACACGATGGGTCTAATAAATACTAACCGGTACCGCTTTTAATCGGAACGTTGATGCTTCACTGGCATTCACACGTGGGCCATACAACCGCCTTCCACCGACACCTTTTTTTTCTCTTATTTATTTATTTTAAAAACCATTCTCTATTTTTTTGAAAAAACCTCTCTCTATTTCAGTTAAGAATCTTTTTGTGAAAGTTCCAAGAAACTTCCCTCACTATACATTTCTTTGTTTATTCAAATACTTTTTTTTTAATTATGTTATAAATTGGTATATCATATTATCATAATTTTATGAGTTAATTAACGTATTTTAGATAGTATAAATATTATTTAAGCAGGTCAAATGTATATAATTATAAGCTATCAATACTAAAAGGTCTCATCCAGTATATATATAGCTTCTTATTGGCAATAAGAGATTATTTTACTTCTTTGTTACATTTTACTAAATAGTTATGTATACTCGTATGTGCACTTGTAGATATTTTATAGATATATCATAAGTTTTAACCAAAGAACTCGGCTAAGGCACTCGTCAGTAGGGTACATGACTTAGTCCAATCGATCAAATTAAGGAGTCATCCTGGGCATGTATACTAGGGGACACATATATTTGTCCAAGCCCTCGAGAATAATTTATCTTGACAAAAATTAATCTGTCAAGGACACTCACTATCATTTAGGCCACCAAGCTACAACTGACATCCCTCGATACAAACACAAGAAGTGCACACGTCAGTGGTCCATGGTTCAACTATCCAGTAAATCCTCAACTTGCAATCATCATCAGCCAAAGTAACTCGGTCCTCACACTCATAGGTCTATACACTATCTTTAGGGACTCATCATCAGTTCCAAATGACTTGCCTGTACAGACTCATTAGCATGCTATAACTTGTGGACCTAGAATATTCATGCAAGGGATTCATCCAACAATAGAGGGTCACCTCGGAGGAGATAACCATGTAGATGCTTACCAACCTAGTCATGTGTCTAATATACTATGTAAGAGGTCATAATATATATTGTACATTTTTATTTTCTATATGAATAATAAGTGAAGAAACACAGTTTATATATTTGGAATTTTTACATACATAACACTTGAAACTATTGAAAATACATATTCAACACCGAAACTATTGTATTTACTGATATACCACCTAAAATATTCCTTTCCCTCAATTCAACCACTCTGTTTAAGCTCCGACATAAATCTCGTCTCGGGTCTTGGAGATGTCTTCCGCGGCCATGGAGATGTCTCCAAGCCGGCTACTAGAACATATCCTTGATCGCATCCGAGTTGGGAGTGAGCTTAACGGGACTAGTTGTCAAATTCTCCTGTGCAGCGGGCGAGAGGATAAAAGGGGAAAGGTAAGGTAGGAACAAACAACATTAACAAACATAGCAGCATCATGTTCATCGTCTTGATTATCATTAAAGGAATGGTGGGGATTTGAGGTTTCAATTCAAGGAGACAATGATGATGGAGGAAGGATCTTCTCCAAATTGTATTATGGATTCAAGAACAACGTTTATGATTAAAAACATCCCAAACAAGTATATGGGGGAGGGAGAGAGAGAGAGAGAGAGAGAGAGAGAGAGAGAGAGAGAGAGAGAGAGAGAGAGAGAGAGAGAGAGAGAGAGAGAGAGAGAGAGAGAGAGAGAGAGAGAGAGAGAGGGCTTCTGCTTATGACTTTGTCTATCTCCCAATAGATTTCAAGTATAGTATAACAAGCAAAAAATCATGGCGATAGGTGGAATCAGAGAAAAGGGGAGGTTACAGGTGCTTGGGTGAGTACCTCTTGTGTTTTGAATCCAAGCCAAACAAAGACATTAGTCCTCTACTTTCCCTCTTCTTCTCTCCTTCTCCATCTGAACTGTACACTGCAACTCACGCAAATGACAATGAAACCTAATTTCCTACCCTTCTCCTTCTCCTCAAGGTTACAAGATCTATCTCTGCAGCTACTCATCCGCCTCATTCTTTCTATACGACTCTGATTCTTGCTCTTGGTTAGGCTTTCATCCTTCTTACAGAAAACGATGTGAGGTGGTATGGCGCTTAAATGGAGTAGTAGAATTGAGGAAAAAATGTTTTAGATGGTACATCAGTAAATATGATAATTTGGGTGTTGAATATGTATTTTTAATAGTTTCAAGTGATATGTATGTAAAAATACTTATATATTTTTTATATTATTTGATCATTTGATATATATTGGACTTTCATGTAATACCTCACACACACACACACACACATTCTCTATACCCATTTGAACCACTTGTACTTTGCTAATTTTAGCTAAAATTATTACTTGCTAGTAAAGTTGGGTGTGTCATTTATGGATAAATTCAGATCCAACATCTTGAAAGGCATGATGAGTGTGGATCGATTCCAATTACAAGGCGACAAGCACTTCTATAAGAATAACAGAACTCATAATTGTTTGTGAACATGGATACCTCCAAATACACTTCCATTATGACTTAATAGAGATAAAATAAAGGCTTGCCAGGATTAATCAAGACACACTAAGAGAATAATGAAGAAACACTCCAAGGAAGAGCACTTTAGAAGAATCTTCTAACTTGGTTGTTCATTACATATTGCTAGAAACAAGGGTGCTCACCTTGATTCCCAACACTAATCAAGGACATAACTTAAGTTGACAACCTGATGTAGCACAAGGAGGTGGTCCTTTCATTTGTGTAAGAGAAAGTGCACATGAAGCTCAATTTGTGAAGAAATAATGAAGAATTATATGATTTTGCATTATATTTTTAATGTATTTTCATGTTCATGATGTTGTCACTATATATGTGTGAGACCAAGTTTTGGATTAGAGATGTTCGATGTAAAATGGATAAGATAAGCAACTTAATTAAATTAATTATGTAAATAAAGTGTGGAGTGAAGTACTGAAGTGTGCCTCAACCATGTATTGATGAGGGAGTAGTTAAGATAGTTACGTGGGTGGCCGGGCGTCCCCCTCCATCCTATTTCCAAAATTTAAATTTCTCTTATGTAACATATATAAATACTTAATTGGTTATGTAATGAAGAAGATTAATGTATTTTTGTGAGTGTGTTTTAAAGAAAAATTTATATGTTGGCACTTGCTGATTGGACAAACTAGGAGGGGTTTGGTGAACCTTACCAGGACTGTTAATTATGTGGGCAGTAGAATTTCTCTTACTATACTTCATATATATATATATATATATATATATATATATATATTCATGTTTTATACTACTAATCACTCTACACTCTAAAAATTTTAACAATATTTTTATAGCAATCATGCACATCATTTGAGAGCTTTTGTGAGAATCAAGCAACCTAACTTCAAAATTGACCTAGTATTAGTTTTCCTTTAAATATGCGATTTAAACTTTCTAAAAATTCCCAACTTTATAAACATAATATATACCTAAAAATTGATTTCCTTATATTTAGGCCTTGTTGCAAATATGGACCCAAGTTTTGTAATTTTGATGATAACAAACATTATTAGATTTTTCACTATGTTATTTCAATCTATCGCATATCTGTTTTGCCATGCTCACTAACATTTCAAGCTCACAGCTCACTTGTAACCTCGATCATCGCAAGACTGAGAAGACTTGGAATAAAATTTATATTTGTAGTCTTTTTATACTTTTTACCTCTCTTGAGTCAAATATATATTATGGTGGATCCTAAAGCTATGTAACCTTGCACACTCACACTTAAGGGAGTGAGTTGGTGAGTTAGAAAAATTTTTATGTTTGAACTAATCGTATAGTATGATTTATATCATACTAGACGATCAGTTAAATAGAAAATCTTAATTAGAGCACCTTGGTTAATTAAGAGTAATTAAACTAATTATACTATATGATCCATATCGTACAGGTGGATCAATTATAATGATCAAAATATCAGCTAATCATAATTTAGGTATTATTTTAAAATTCAAATTTTATTCTAATCGTATTATACGATATGCATTATATTCAATAATATATGACAATCATACCTAAATTAATCTTGTGATTAGGTGTTTAATTATGGTTAAATTATTCAATCATATCATACAGGATGATTGAATATGATCGTACTGTACAACTCGAGTCCTGTATGGGATGATAAATAAATGCCGACCCTAACATTAGATGATTAGCTATGTGTTTGTACTAATAATACAAGATAATATTCCCAATCATACAGGATGATCAATATAAACACTTGAACTGATTATATAGTGGTTTGCAATTCGTACTGGTTAAAATTATTATTTTGAACTATTCATACAGTACGATCTTTGATTGTACGCGATGATTAGAAGTGCCAGTTTGAAATTTAGGGCTTTTTTGGAGGCTGTCTACTTAAACTCTCATATTATCTTAATTGAGAGACTTTTAACTGCTAAATGTTTTTGTAAAGGAATAAATAGGTGCATAGGAGAGATTCAAGAGAGAGAAGAGAGGGAGATATTTTGTAAGGGAGATTTGTGAGGGATTCATAAGGTTACTCCAAGCAAGGTTCCTCCTCAGCTTCTTTAAGCTTTTGCCTTGATCTTTTGGAGGCTTCAAGAAGACATTATGCAGTAATAGTCTCAGGTTCTCTGCCTTCTCAAGGAGGGAAAAAAAAAGAATGCAGATTCTCTGCCTTCAACAGGAGATTAAAAAAGGACTCTTGTTTCTCTATTATCACTAGGAGGGTGAAAAAGGATTCCAGGTTCTCTATCTTTACAGGGTTGGTGGAAAATATTTTATAAGGACTTCTCCGCATTACTATGGGAGCCAAAAGAGATACAATACTTTTAGTGCAATACTTGGAAAGGAGATTTTCAAGAATGAACATAGGTCAGGTTGGACTGAATCACTATAAATTATTATGTGATTTTTTTATTATTCCACACTTTTTTTCTATGATTTATTGTGTGGTTGACAAACTTTGAATTTCTATTATCATAATTTTAATTTGCTTCCATAATAAGGGGATTAAAGTTTTTTTTTTTGTTTAAAATTTTTAAATAACCAATTCACCCCCCTCTTGGATAGTCTCGAGTTGGTTCCTTTAGATTTAATAACCTACACAAAATTTCAAGTAGTATTCGAGTAGGATTTAAAAACTAAGTTTTAGAAAACTTTTAAAAAATAAATCATGGATACTTTTGGTAATTGTAATATTGTGGAAGGTTATTCAATCACACAATCATCTTTATTTGATAATATTCCTTTTGATTTTTTAAAATTTTGCATGCCTAATTTATTGCGATCTATTAATTATTGCAGGTGGCTGTTAGTTCAGGAAGGATATTCTGGACCTTCTTATATTATAAATGACATTAAAGTTGAAAAAATTGAAATACCTTTTTCTAAATGGAGTGAAGATGATAGAGATTTCACCCAACTGAATGTAAAATGTTTAAACTATTTTTTTATGCGTTAAAATCTAAAGATTACATGAGTGTATCTACTTACACAATTGGAAAAGAAATTTGAGATAAACTTTGCATAACCTTTGAAGGAACAAATAAAGTAAAATAATTTAGGTTACATATTCTACTCCATGATTATAAACTATTCCATATGAAACCTATTGAGTCTATTTTTGTAATGTATACTAAGTTTACCAAAATTGTCACTTCCCTACATGCATTAGGTAGAAAACTTACCAATTTTGAAAAGGTCAATAAAATTTTGCATTTTCTACCTAGTTCGTATGATGCCAAAATCACTGCTATTATTGAAACCAATGATCTGAATATTTATTCTATTAATAACTTACTTGGTTCACTCATTGCTTACGAGCAAGGAGTGAGTCAAAAGAAAATTGATGCAAGTGAGAAAAAAGAGAGAAAATAGTTACTTTAAAGGCTAATGATTCTAAAAGTGATGATTCTTTAAATGAAGGTGATGATTACATTATGTTCATGACAAGATAATTCAAAAGCTTTTTAAAGAAAAAGAAAAGATGTTGTTAGTAAGGAAATAAAGGCAAATCTCAAAAAATTTCAAAACTTCTTTTGATATCATCTATTTTGAATGCAAGAATCTAAAGCATATGAAGACTGATTTCTAAAATGTTAAAGCTCACCCAATCAAGAAAAATGGTGAATAAAAAGCCAAATTCAAAAAGGACGAGCAGTAGACTCAAAAGCCTTTTTAGGCAGACTCTGCTTCAGACTCATCTAAGACAGAAGTTGAAGAGGAGATAACCAAGCTGTTCTTAATGGCATATAGGAGGTATGTGAGCTTTCTTATGCTAAACTATTTGAAGTTTTTAGAAAAATTCATAATGCATATATGACGCTAAAGAAAATATATGAATGTCTTAATTATGATTTTTAACTCTACAAAAAGAACACGAATGTCTTAGAAAATACCACTCTACTTTGGAAAACAATCATATGGTCTTTCTCTAAGAATTTGATGCATTAAATAAAAATCATCTCGACTTAAGCACTGAGCATTATTCCTTGAAAGCATCTCATATTTAATTAGAAGATTCATTTAAGGAAATAAAAACATATTTAGATGAAGCTGATAATATAAAGCATGCATTAAAAGTTGATAATTTAATCTTAGAAAGTGAAAATAAAATTCTGCAAGAAAAATTAATTGCTTAGAGAGATAACAAAATATAATTACAACATACATCATTTAAATCTAAGAAGGGGCACCATAACCCAAATAGACTTGAAAATCCATTTCCAAGAGTTAGATGCTTTTCTTGTGGCATACTATGGCATACCTCCCACACTTGAACTATCCACTGTAGAACATATTTAGTGTGGAGGCCAAGATTGCATCAACCACAACATAGCATGTAAACATATCATCTTTCAATCCATAAGGTGCAACCCAAACCATTGATGATTTTGTAAAGCTTCTCTCATAAGAGGCCCTATGAGAGCTTGTCGTACATGGAAAGAAGATATTCAAGGCACATGACTTGAGATATAAAGCAATTTATCATGCTGGAGGCCAAGGCAGGGGCAAGGTAACACTTGAAGATAACACCATTAGGAAGGTGATTGGATCATATATACTTGCAAACTCAAAAAAAATTATGAATAAAAATATTTTTCTAGTAGATGGCTAAAAACATAATTTGCTCAACATTAGCCAACTTTATGATAAAGGCTTCAAAATAAAATTTTTATCTACTAGCTGTATAATTAGCTTAAATGAAAATACTATTTTGTAAGGAAAAAAGAATTAACAATGTTGACATGCTTGATCTCAATTGAATTGATTCTGCTACTTCTCTTTGCCTAAAAATTATTGCTCATGAATTATGATTATGGCATAGGAGACTGTGTCATGCAAGTATGAAAAAACATAGAAAATCTTTCAAAAACCTAGTGAAAGGCATACCCAAATTAGAATTCACTAAGGATCACCTATGTGATGCCTGCTAGTTTTGAAAGTAAGTCAAATCCTCCTTCCACTCATTTAAGGATATTAACACTAACGAACATTTGGAAGTCCTTCAGATGGATCTCTTTGGTCCCATTAGAACTTCAAGCCTATAAGAGAAAGTCTTTAGGTTTGTGATTATTGATGATTACTCAAGGTTTACTTGGGTTAGATTTTTTTCTCATAAAAGTGAATCATTCGAGGAGTTTAGGACATTCTCCACTTGGATTCAATGAAAGTTAGGCTATGAAATTTTGATCATTTATAGTGATCTTGGTGAAGAATTTAAAAATAAAAAAAATCAATCTTACTATAAGGAGTAATGGATAGATCACTATTTTTTTGCTCCTATAACCCCTCAGCAGAATGAGATAGATGAAAGAAAGAATAGGACCCTATTATAAACTACTAGAGCCATGTTATATGAATACTCATATCATAGACACTTTTGGGAAGAAGCGATAAATATAGCACGTTACATCCTGAATAGGGTTTATGTTAGATCAAAGATAAATAAGAAACCCTATAAAATCCTTAAAGGTAGGACCCCCAACCTTTCTCACCTTCATATATTTGAATGTAAAGTGTTCATTCTAAATAATGGAAAATCTCTTATAGGAAAGTTTGACCCCAAATCTGATGAAGGTGTTTTTTTAAGATGTTCAAATGTTAGAAAATCCTTTAGAGGTTTTAGTAAAAGGACACTGGTGGTAGAGGAGATCACTTATGTCGTATTTGGTAAATCTGATAAATCTAGATGGTCTAGGATAGAAAAAGAAGAATAAGTGGTTGAAATCACCCAAGGAGTAGAATATACAAATTTGGAAGAAAGGGTAGAATATAAAATTTTATTGCCTAGAAATTGGAGATATTCTTCATGTCATCCTAAAAAATTGATCTTAGAAGACCCATGTGAAGGTGCTAGAACTAGGCATGGACTTAAAAAAATGTAATCACTCTACCTTTACCTCAATGATTGAACCCACAAATATAAATCAAACACTATCTAATAAATTATGGATCCTAGCCATGCAAGAAGATCTAACTAATTTGCTAGAAATGATATTTGGGAGCTAGTTGAAAGACCAAATGATAATAGTATTGTTGGAACATACACATCTTCTTCACCTCCTTTAGAAAGACACTTTTAAAACAATCATAATGATAAGAGTATTATTTTAAAATTCATTATGTGTTCAAATTAAAAAAGACATTATATGAACTTAAACAAACACCTAGATCATGGTATGAAAGGCTAAGCATATTTCTAGTAAATAGAACCTTTATTAAGATGAGCCTAGACACCACCTTATTTCTCAAAAAGGTAGGAGAAGAAATACTCATTGTCTAGATCTATGTTATTGATCTTTGTGAAGAAATCTGTGGGTCTCCGAAAGGATTCTGCTCGTGTGGTTCGAATGCAAAGAGTACGATCACACTATTTCGTAGGACAAAATGGTCGTAGACCTTTACAATCAACACAAGCAGGCCGATGGAAGAGCAGATGGAGTTATGCATACGATTAGCCATGGAGGATAGCGGTTTTCACCTACCAACCTCGATGGATAATATTATACATAACCCAAAAGTTCACGAGATTTCTCCCATTCGATACATCAGCTCGAATGGGGTTTATTTGATTGTGGGGATCGATTTCCTACGGGCACAAGCCCCCTTAGGTAATTACATCTTAGACCTTGATCTAAGAAAACACTCGATTAGGGATGTTAGATTATCTTCTCGAATGGGTTTAGTACAAGGGCAAATTCTAGGCTTTCCTAATCAAAGAGGAGGAAGGTCCCAAATTGGTTCAATCGATCACGCATGGTTCAGTCAACATCCGATCGGCCGAAGAAGTGGAAACTAGAGAAAAGAAAGAGATAACGCATCTCAGACAAGCATGAGAGAAAGAAGGAGGTTGCGTCATCTGTGTAACGCGGATGGATAGGATTTATAGCCTCCGAAAGAATGGAGAACTTACCCACCAATAAGGTGTATAGGGGTACGCTCGTACCACTCACCTTAGACCCTAAATCTATAGAAGATGTAATATCGTACATATGATATTAACACCTACGACCTAGCTAATGCAATTTTGACTTATTCCTTGCCTAAAAAGGAAGCCAGCTAAAATCCTAAGCACAACCAACCATCCTATATGTATGCAAGATGGGAAGGCTCTATCCTAATGAATCAAGGATTTGTAATTCCAAAGAAATAAATTAGGGACTCTATAATATGCGAAGGAATAAATCTAGTGTTGTATGATGCATGAAAAAGATACACAATTAAGAGATGTCCTTAGATCCACTAATGCAATGCATGTAAGTGAAGTGCATTATAAAGAAAAGTGTATAAGAATGTATGCATGACATCCAGAGTACAGAAAAAATAAATAAACACACCATAAGGGTACCCTTCAGGCAAGATACCCGCACAGAAAACCATCCTAACGATGCCCACTTCGTGTGAGAAAACAATGATGCCCGATGGCATAAATAAGTGGGCCTAGTCTACAGGCCTAAATGACCCTAATGGTCTCTAGGGCTCACAGAAGGTGGGGGGTATCATACCCAAAACCAGAAAAAGGTAGCATCCTAGCAATGCCTACTTCGTGTGGAAAAAACAACGATGCCCACTTCGTGTGAGAAAACAACAATGCCAAATGGCATAATAGGTGGCCTACTCTATAGGCTTAAATTACCCTAATGATCTCTAGGGCTCACAGAAGGGGGAAAGCTTTGACCTATTGGGTCAAAGCTTCGTTAGTGCACTACCCTATGGCTGGCTACCTAAACATGCTAGAATACCTATTAACAATTTGTGTATGAAGTGTAGCAGTTCTGATATATAATTAAAATAAAATTGCTTTACAAGTTGCAGAGATCATACCTGATTGTGGCGTTGCCACTTAAAAGCTCCAAGCAAGTAAGCTATTCTCCACCGCGCAAAGCATGTGGCGCAGCCACTTAAAAGCCTCAAGCTAGCGAATTACCCCAATGTACCTCGGAAGACAAGTGAAAGAAAAATACACAAATGAGCGTAGATGTCATTCAAAAAACAAATAAAAATAAATAGAAATGTAACTAGAAGGAAGTTTAATTTAACATTTATAAAATATGTACAAGTAGTAAATACTGAATAACAAAAGAAAATGTCAGCCTAACCTAGGGCTAGAAGTCGTATCCTAACCAAACAAATCTAACGTGTGTGTAGGCTGTGTAGTTTTGGATAGGTCCTATGTAGGATGATTTAGTTGAAATTATTTGTATTTTAATTTGTTAGAGGGCAAAAGGGAGATTTGAATTAAAGTTTAAATATTAGTATTTTAGAATTAATTCTAAAGATTTCATTTAAATATTTGATTGATTACCACCTTTGTTTCACATCGAGGCCATGAGGTTTATTTCACCCTCCTTGGGGCTAACTTAATAGCCTCGTATGCCTGGGTTACCTAGTGGCAACCAATTTTTGTTGAATTATTTTAGTTGGTTATAAATTAAAAGAAAGGGGGTGAATTAGGTAATTTATTATCAATTAAGGTTGGACTTAAACCAATTAAGAAATTAGTTTTAAAGTTTTGTCACTCCATTAAATCTATTCGTGGCGTTGTGCCACCGGGCTCGAGGAACCAGGCCTCCTTAGGACACTTAGCCCCGCAGCCCGGAGTAGTCCATCCAATAAACTTCATCTTTAGAGTGATTGTTAAGTATTAAGGGGTTTGTTTATTGATTTTAAGAGATTATTCTAAGGTTTGATATTTAGGAGTCTTTTATCCTAATTAATTTAGTTTGTAATTTAATCTCCTAAGGAAATCTACATCTTTTAGGTTTTAGGTTGGTTAGGAGTTAATTATTAGATTAGTTGAATTAGATTTAGGTTTACATTTTAGATTTAAAGTTAAATGATTATAGAATGTTGATAATAGTTTGATTAAGAATTGAGTGTTTTAACATATTTTAGGAATTAGATTAAAGTTAGTTGGTTGATTTTTAGTAGGTTAAGGAAACTAGAACCTAGGAAGACGTGTCACTAAGTTTGATTTTGATGTCTCTATCCTATAGGGAGCATGCATCCTAAGTCTATATTTTCTAAGACTCGATCCTTAATTTTTGTCCTTAAGTGTCACTAAAGTTGTAGGACCAAAAGATATGATATTTTCTAACCCTTAAGACTTTTGTACGTGTGTCACTAAGTTCAGGGATCTATGCATGAAAGTACGATAATAAGTAGCAATGCAGTAGAAAGAAAAGAATGAAAATTACAAATAAAAGGAATGTAGGCTTTGTTGTTTTGGACACACTTCTTTGAAGTCAGGTGTAACCTAAAGCAACATTAACAATGCCCTTTATTGTTCCCACAATCCAAATAAGGCACTTGATATAAGACTCAACTCAAACAATCTAACTATCCTCTAAACAAGGCCCAAAATAACTAAGGGAAACAAATCCTACTAACACTAAACTTAAAACAAGATTACCTTTGTTTTATATTTATCCAAAATTATATTTTAGCTAATCATTGAAGGGAGCTAACCCAAATGAGCAAGGATCACTTTACTCCAACAAGACACAAAAGCCCTCTAACATAAAGCTACTACTAAAGCTTCAAAACTCCAAAATTAATCTTTTAGACATAAACACTAAGAAAAATCCAACTCAAATTAGAAAGCATCAATTACCCCTAAAAGACACTAAAAAGCCCTACTACACAAGTCTAACTATAAAATCATAAATCTCAAAATGACTTGCAAGAACCTCTAAATGAAACACTACACGAAATCTTACAAGAATTATCTATCAAAATCTTTTGACACAAAACCCTACAAAAACAAAAAATAATCAAGTGCCTTTTCCTTCATTTGGAGTGGGGTAGAAACCAGAAAGCTTTCCAACAAAAAGGTTCTATAAAATCGATTGTTGTAAAGCATTCATGAAACTCGTCGCATTAAACTTTTAAAACAAAATCGATTCGAAAGCCAATGCTAAGCCATCTCAACATAAGTAAACCAAAACTTCTTCCAACAAAAAGCAAATTCACAAAACTCTCCCAACATTCCAAAGAAATACTTCTACTCATGCAAAGAGACCTCTCAACAAAAACAAAAGAAGAAATACTCCATAAAGCTCTCTAATCACAAAGAAAGCTCAAGATACTTAAAACACTTCAAACATTCATATTTTTTTTTAAAGAAACAGATCAAAATCTTTCGTTTCCAAACTTGTCATAAAAGTACTCCAAATTATCATATAAAATCTCTTACTATAAAAAGTCATATGTGTTTAGAAAAAGATGCTTTTGAATGTTGCAAATGGAATGGTAAGACGTATGCTAAGTCACTTTACATTCTTCTACTAAAGTCATCACAACACAATTATATGCCACACATAAACTTCCCTCATAAGTGACATCGATACATATGATTAAACTTTGCAAGAGCTTCAAAAAAATCAAAATATTTGAGTAACATTCTTTATGTAAAGCCTATGGATTTCCACCATTTGATTTCAAAACATGCATGAAGAGAGCACATGTATTCATACATTTAATTAAAGGAATTCAATGCAACCTGCTCTCTCTAAGGCCTCAAGAAAAGCATCCCAATTATTAGCCACTTAAATGTCAAAACATGAATATTTTCACAGATTTTGTAATTATACACCATTCGGATATAAGCTTTTATCAATATCTCTTGTAAATCGTCTAACAAATGAGGAAGCTCAAACATGAATCCACATAACAATTTCTCTAAATCGGCAAAGAAATGCATAATGATATGTGCATACCAATAACTTATACTCACCATAACTCTAGAGATATTCAAAGCATCATGTGGCAGCAAAGCAAGGATGTGAGCATAAAGACTTAACATATCAAATCAACCCATTTTTGTATTCAAACAACCTAATATGTAAAACTTAAAACAGCATAAAGCAAGATAGCATCTATAAGGAGGTGAGCCCATATTTGAAACCTATGCAAATTCTCCAACATTTCTCAAAAGATTTTGTGAGAACCTTATGAATGCTTGCCATTGAGAAAGAAAATACATAAATGCTCTTTAACAAAATTTCAAACTCCACACTATATAGCGCCAAATATTCAAGAAGCCTCTTTTTTTTTACCCAACTTCATAGACTTGCTTTTATGACCAAAACATACGACATTTTACCAAAAGTTCAGAACCAACAGTACATCCATACCTGAAGTACATAGGAATTTATTATCACAAGCATAAAGGGCACAATCATAGTGGAGGAAGATGCTTTCAATGAACTAGCATTAAAACACAATGTTGCATAACTACCACTCCATCAAACCTACTAAACCATATATAATAACGAAGAGATGTACCTGGTGGTTTATAACAAAACATGTGTTAAGAAAAATAGACCTACCTCCCTCCTTCAAACAATGTCTACTCGTCTACGCGATAAATCTATGCATACTCATATTTAAGAAGAATGAAACAAGTAAAATGATGTGGCTTAGCAACAATGAACAAGAGTATATATAAGTTTAGCAAGACTGCATACATGTTCTTTCAATTCTGTAAATAATTTAATGGCCAACATTTACACAAAACTTCCCTAATGAACTCGTGTGATTTTTCGTAAATGAGTTACTTGTGTTAAGAAGTCACCTCAAACATGTGATTCATGAAATGAAAGATCAACAAATATTTCCAATTTAACCCAAAATCTATTACACGTTCATGGGTGTTTAATACCAAGTGAAGGTCAGAGCATCAATCCTTGCTCTCGACTCAAACTGTCCAAGGTCTAAGTGTTCACGTATTGATTTGAAAGGGCATGGAGGAGAGGAATGATTTTTATTACCGTCTTCAACACAGAGCATATATGAATCTAGACAACGAATTTTTAGTATAAAGCAGCCCCTTATGGTGTGATTCACAAATTTAAAACATTTCAACAAGGATAACGAGCAAACACAGCTTCGATTCCCTCTTGAATGATGCAAGTAAGCTTTCTAATAGCACAAATGAGTTTTTCAAACAACATCTCAACTTTCACTTAAAATCTTGAAAATAGAAGAAATCTAATAACAAAAATGTTGTACTCATGTTCATTCATTAGAGAATGAATTCATCAGGTTTATCCATCTCAATGCTAAGTAAAATAGAACGTGACTCATATTATCTCAAAGAAAGGCAGGCTTGTAATGAAGAACTCATCTTCGAGAGATGAGAATAAGAGGAAATGGGAAGGGTAAAGGGAGAGGAAGACAAGAAGGTAGAAGAAGAAAGAAAGAAGCAGAAGAAGAAGAGGAGGAATAAGAAGGAGAAGGGAGAAGAAAAGAAGTATACCTGCTCGGGAAGGGCTCGGCTAGGGTAAGAGATCGACGGATCGGCGCATATAGTTGTCGCAGCTCGTGAATGGGGCTGAGTAGGCTGGCGTCGGATCCGGCTCTGGCGAGGGGGTCGAACGGCCACTGGGTTCGGTGGTTCCGAACCAAAGGGTGAGAGGAGTCGGGATATCCGAATGGAAGAAGAGGAAGGGGCCTCGGCTAGGGCAGGCGACGAGGCGTCCGGCCTTGGCTTTCGCAAGAACTGGCTGGAGGCATCGGGTCCGACTCTAGTGAGGGGGTCGGACGGCCTTCGAGTCGGTTGGGATTTGCGAATAGCAATGACGAGGAAGAGAGAACGGCTAGGGAGAGGGCCTAGGCCGATCGGGAGCAGAGGAAGAGGGAGCGAATGGAGACGTCGAGCTCGGTTCTGAAGGTCGGACGGACCTTAGGCTCGGTCTCCCCTGGCTCACGCGAGAGAAGGAGAGGCAACGAGAGGCAGGGCTCCTTCTTCCGTCCGCCAACTAGAGAGAACCGAGAGGTTTCGGTTCTTCTGAGATCTACCAACTAGAGGGAGACGGGGTCCAGGGGAGTGCGAAAACTGAGAGATTTTGAGAGAGAAAGGGAGCCGGTCCGAATGCCCTAACTGAAGGCCTCCTCTCGACCTTCTAACGTTTCTCCGAAGCTCTTCTCTGCTCCGAAAGCTCAAGATGGCATTATGTTGCCCAGATGCCCCCTTCGAGACTCCGACAAATACACTAAAGTAGTGATCACACGATTGAAGCCTGAAACCGTGATAGAATTCGAGTTTCGGGGAAATCCTAGCCTTCAAAACCGTTGCCCGACAGAGTAAATGGATTCAAATTGCCTTGATTTAAAAGTGGGCTAGGCTCAATCGATTTGATCAAATCAAATCAAAGACGATTCGGGTCAAATTGAGCTCGTCGCAGCAAAAATAAAAGAAAAGAATCTGATTGAACACAGTCAAGTCTAATCCAGCTCGAGTCGGGTCGATTCGAGCTCAAATTGGGCTCGATGGGGTTCGATTAAATTGATCGAAGGTGCTCGAGCATATTCACGCCAAAATCGAGGTCAAAAAATGGACCCCCAACATATGCGGAGAACAACGAGTGAACCGCATATGTTGGCGTTGACCTTCCTAACTCTAGGAAGATACAACCTTAAGGTCAACCAACGGAACTTACTAAGAATATGCAGTCAACAAATGAGAACAAAATCGATAAAGAGAGAGAACGGGTCAATCATCCGCCCAACCAAAGTGGGAAGATAAGAGAAGGAAAATCTCAAAGAACCAAGCAGAATTCAACGATCTCCTACGACAAATATCTAAGATAATACGGAGAGAAGGGAAATCAATAGTAACTTGGCAATCAAAGGAAATATCAAAGAGAAATAATCAAAGGAAAGCAATAAGGGAGAGTAATCAAATATAAAGAAATCATCTGTCAGCCTGACTGGATCGAAACGGCGGAACAGAAGAAGGAAAAGTATCACATTCACCTGACCAGATCGAAACAGTGAACGCGAGCGAAGAAAGAACCAACCATCTGCCTGACCAGATCGAAACAACAGAACGGAAGGAGAAAAATGAGGTCCCACATTCACCTGACTAGGTCGAAACAGTGAATGGGGAAAAACTCAATGCTCACCTGACCAGATCGAAACAGTGAACATGAGTAGAAAAAGAAAAGAACCAACCGTCTGCCTGACCAGATCGAAACAACAGAGAGGAAGGGAAAAGGAAAATCCCACATTCACCTAACCAGATCGAAACAGTGAATGAGAAAAGACTCAATGCTCACCTGACCAGATCGAAACAATGAACATGAGTAGAAAAAAAAGGAGGGAGAACCAACCGTCTGCCTGACCAGATCGAAATAGCAGAGCGGAAGGGAAAAGGAAAATCCCACATTCACCTGACCAGATCGAAATAGTGAATGAGGAAAGACTCAATGCTCACCTGACCAGATCGAAACAGTGAACATGAGTAGAAAAAAGAAGGGAGTTCTACATTTGCCTGACCATATTCACAACAGCAAATGAGAACAACTCAATATCCACCTGACCGTATTCACAACAGCAAATACTGAGCTTCCCAAAAGGTCTAATGCCCACCTGACCAGATCGAAACAGCAGGGCAAAAGACAAAGTCCAACATTCACCTGACCAGATCGAAACAGTGAATGAGGACAACTCGATGTTCGCCTGACCAGATCGAAACAGCGAAACAAAGAATCAGCAGAAAACTCAACAACCCTCAAATAGGAAAATAAAATAAGGGGAATGAAGAGGTGGTGAAGTATGCCTCCTAGGGACTCTATCAGGCACCCAACCAAAAAGGGGAGTCAACATTCGCCTGACCAGATCGAAACAGCGAATGAGAATGGCTCAAAATCCACCTGACCATATTCGCAACAGCGAATAATGAGCTCTCCCGAAAGTCTAATGTCCACCTGACCATATTCGCAACGGTGGGACAAAAGACAAAGTCAAACATTCACCTGACCAGATCGAAACAGTGAATGAGGACAACCCAATGTTCGCCTGACCAGATCGAAACAATGAGATAAAGGGGAAAAGAGAAAGGAAGTTCAGCATTCGCCTGACTATATTTGCAACGGCGAATGAGAACAGCTCAATATCCACCTGAACATATTCGCAACAGCGAATAAAGAGCTTCCTAAAAGGTCTAATGTCTGCCTGACCAGATCGAAACAGCAGAACAAAAGACAAAATCCATCACTCACCTGACCAAATCAAAACAGTGAATGAGGATGACTCAATGTCTGCCTGACCATATTCAAAATGGCGAAACAAAGAGTGAAAGCCACCTCTACAACCACCCAACGCACATGTGCGTGGTGCTGTGAGGGAAAGAGAAGTAAGTAATCCATCATCTAAGAAAATCCAAACTTATATTTTAGTTACCACATGGTAGAGGACAAATCGTCGTGGCCATGAGTAATTAAAACATAAGTAGAATTTCTTTAGGTAAAATTGAAATCACACATCATGAAGCAATCGATCGATATACATCTCTCTAAAAAGAGGAACATATATACGACCGTGTAAAAAAAGAATGATCTCATATTAATGGAATAGCGATAGAAGTGGCAAGGGGACACACTTGCCACTACGAACAACAATCATCATATCAAATATTAATGATTCACTAAAGGGATCACAGTGGTAACACCCATGCTAACTGATGGGACCCTGTGAGAAGTACAAGTGACATTTATGCATTCAAAGAGATCACTCTTGCAGCTAAGGACAAAATCTCCATGAGAAATTATGTCACCAAAGGATGTAGTAGATTAACTTTCTACTAGAAGATCAAAATCTACGAAGAAATGACGTTAACATCTAGAGCAAGATGTACCACATCATAGGAGAGGGGAAACATCTTCGTTATAAGTGAACAACCATAATGGAAGAAATGAGCACACAGTCATCTCCTAAGCAATCATCGAAATGCTTTAAGGAGAGACAGAAGAGAATTTGGAAGGACTTTGGGCTCTTGGATCGTAGAACCGGGTTCCACCTGTGACAAGGGCAACCGATTCTTTCTCAACTAAGAGCTTCCCTCTTTTTTTTTTTTTTTTTAATGAGAGGGGAAAATTATTGGCTTTGATAACCCATGTCATACTCGCCACATGAATAAAACTGGGGAGAGAGAAAGATTATAACAAACAATTCGTAGAGAAAAAGTGATAATAGATCAACATCACTATATTTGGCAAATATAGATCAAGGGTGGACCCAGCATCACATTCCTTAGAGATTCAAGCTAGTAGTTTTGATATTCAAGACCACACTTAAGGGTGACAAGTGAAACTGGGGAAAGTCAACCCTCAAAGGGGACCGAAAAGGAGATCTTGTGCAACAATACCAAAGTGATTAGTGAGTGTAAACGTAAGCACAAACATCCCTACGGCGTATTTACATACAACCCTTAAGGATGATCTCATACTTTGCATGACAAACATCACGTGGTAGAGGACAAATCGTCGTGGCCACGGACTGCCGAAAAGTACAAGAAATCCTTTAGAGTTATATCTATACAGATGGATATTTACAAGCAGCAGGGGATGCCCCTTACGATGTGCAAACTCAAGCGTAGTACTTTCTCAAGTACTGCCCATTAATGACAGGCATGGGATGAACACCATTTGCATCAACTAGAAAATAGGATCCGCCTTCGTATACTTGCTCTACAATGAATGGGCATTCCCAAATGGGCTCAAACTTACCACCTCGCCGACGATGCGAGATGATAGACCTACGTAAGACAAGGACTAACTCACCGACCTGAAAAGCACGGGGTCGGACAAGGCGATTATGTGTCTGGGCCATACGGGCCTGGTACAACTTGAGGTTCTGATAAGCTTATAACCGAAGCTCCTCTAAACCATCAAGTTCTTCCAACCAGAGTCGGGCATTATCCTCGTGGGACAGATTGTGACTAACCGCTACACGCAATGAAGGGAGCTCAATCTCTAGTGGGAGGACAGCTTCAACCACAAAAACTAAAGCATATGGTGTACACTGAGTAGGAGTACGGTATGTAGTCCTATACGCCCATAATGTTTCAGGCAATTTATCGTTCCATTCTCTTTTATTTGCCACAAGTATTTTTCTTATCAACTGGACTAAGGTCTTATTGAATGCTTCATCCAAATCATTAGCCCTAGGATAGTAAATCGAGGAATACCACCAATTTATGTTATGGCGGCAGGCAAATCTAGTGATTTTAGTGCTTCTAAAAGATGGTCCGTTATTCGAAATTATACGGCGCGGAACACCAAAACGGTAGACAACATGATCGCGAAAGAAGCGCATCACATCTTCTGATTTAACTTCCTTAAGCGGGATAGCTTCTGCCCACTTAGAGAAGTAATCAGTAGTAGCCAGAATAAATCTATGACCCTTAGAGGAAGGAGGGTCAAATCAAAAGATTTTAAGTGCTAGCACCAACATGGTTGGCGTGCACAATTATAAGTACAAATATCCTTACAATATATTAGCGTATCCCCCTTAAGGATAGCATTATACTCTTCGAAGCGAACATCGTGTGGTAGAGGACAAATCATTGTGGCCACACAGAATGCCGAAAAGTAAAAATGATCCTTTCAAGGAATACGAATACAGAAGGATATTTATAGAAGGTTGGAAGGCTCGCTAGTCTGTAGCGAACAACCAGCACTAGTGAAAGGAGTGTCAGAAGATTTTTGATGGGAATCCTTGACTCTAAATCCAAAAATCTGATGGGGAATATGTTGATTGCTAGTAGTCTGATGTCGGAAGTCTCCTTAGGTATCAAGTACCTACGAAAGATAGGAAGGCGTCGGGGTCTGCTCGGCGGTCTTAGGGTGAAAGAACCAAGCGAACACAAAGACCCGACGGGAAGAAGAGAATTTGATAAGGTACGAAATAGCCTAAAAGGCCAGAAGAAAAGGGACCAAAGCTAGGGGAAAGCCTAGCCAAGAAAGGGATCAAAGCTAGGGGAAAGCCTAGCCAAAAAGGGAACCTAACTAAGAGAAGGATCCTGTCTAAGAGTAGGAAGAACCTAATCTAAAGAGTACTGAACCCGGAGTGCACACAAAAGAAGATAATTTAACATCCGAAGATGGAGAGAGAAACCTGTCCCACCGTCGTCGCCAGAAATCTGTGGGTCTCCGAAAGGATTATGCTCGTGTGGTTTGAATGCAAAGAGTACGATCACACTATCCCATAGGACAAAATGGTCGTAGACCTTTACAATCGACACAAGCAGGCCGATGGAAGAGCAGATGGAGTTATGCAAATGATTAGTCATGGAGGATAGCGGCTTTCACCTACAACCTCGATGGATAATAATATACATAATCCAAAAGTTCACGAGATTTCCCCTATTCGTTACATCAGCTCGAATGGGGTTTATTTGATTGTGGAGATCGATTTCCTACGGGCGCAAGCCCCCATAGTTAATTACATCTTAGACATTGATCAAAGAAAACTCTCGATTATGGATGTTAGATTATCTTCTCGAATGGGTTTAGTGCAAGGGCAAATTCTAGGCTTTCCTAATCAAAGAGGAGGATGGTCCCAAATTGGTTCAATCGATCACGCATGATTCAGTCAACATCCGGTCGGCCGAAGAAGTGGAAACTGGAGAAAAGAAAGAGACAACGCATCTCAGACAAGCTTGAGAGAAAGAACGTGGTGGCGTCATCTGTGTGACGCGGATGGATAGGATTTATAGCCTCCGAAAGAATGGAGAACTTACCCACCAATAAGGTGTATAGGGGTACGCTCGTACCACTCACCTTAGACCCTAAATCTATAGAAGATGTAATATCATACATACGATATTAACACCTACGACCTAGCTAATGCAATCTGGACTTATTCCTTGCCTGAAAAAGGAAGCCAGCTAAAATCCTAAGCACAACCAACCATCCTATATGTATGCAAGATGGGAAGGCTCTGTCCTAATGAATCAAGGATTTGTAATTCCAAAGAAATAAATTAGGGACTCTATAATATGCGAAGGAATAAATCTAGCGTTGTATGATGCATGAAAAAAATACACAATTAAGAGATGTCCTTAGATCCACTAATGCAATGCATGTAAGTGAAGTGCATTATAAAGAAAAGTGTATAAGAACGTATGCATGACATTCAGAGTACCGAAAAAATAAATAAACACACCCTAAGGGTACCCTTCAGGCAAGATACCCGCACAGAAAACCATCCTAACGATGCCCACTTCGTGTGGGAAAACAGCGATGCCCGATGGCATAAATAGGTGGGCCTAGTCTACAGGCCTAAATGACACTAATGGTCTCTAGGGCTCACAGAAGGTGGGGGGTATCATACCCAAAACCAGAAAAAGGTAGCATCCTAGCAATGCCTACTTCGTGTGAGAAAAACAACGATGCCCACTTCGTGTGAGAAAACAACGATGCCAAATGACATAATAGGTGGCCTACTCTACAGGCTTAAATTACCCTAATGATCTCTAGGGCTCACAGAAGGGGGCAAGCTTTGACCTATAGGGTCAAAGCTTCGTTAGTGCACTATCCTATGGCTGGCTACCTAAACATGCTAGAATACCTATTAACAATTTGTGTGTGGAGTGTAGCAGTTCCGATATATAATTAAAAGAAAATTGCTTTACAAGTTGCAAAGATCATACCTGATTGTGGCGCTGCCGCTTAAAAGCTCTAAGCAAGTAAGCTATTCTCCACCGCGCAAAGCATGTGGCGCAGCCACTTAAAAGCCTCAAGCTAGCGAATTACCCCAATGTACCTCGGAAGACAAGTGAAAGAAAAATACACAAATGAGCGTAGATGTCATTCAAAAAACAAATAAAAATAAATAGAAATGTAACTAGAAGGAAGTTTAATTTAACATTTATAAAATATGTACAAGTAGTAAATACTGAATAACAAAAGAAAATGTCAGCCTAACCTAGGGCTAGAAGTCGTATCCTAACCAAACAAATCTAACGTGTGTGTAGGCTGTGTAGTTTTGGATAGGTCCTATGTAGGATGATTTAGTTGAAATTATTTGTATTTTAATTTGTTAGAGGGCAAAAGGGAGATTTGAATTAAAGTTTAAATATTAGTATTTTAGAATTAATTCTAAAGATTTCATTTAAATATTTGATTGATTACCACCTTTGTTTCACATCGAGGCCATGTGGTTTATTTCACCCTCCTTGGGGCTAACTTAATAGCCTCGTATGCCTGGGTTACCCAGTGGCAACCAATTTTTGTTGAATTATTTTAGTTGGTTATAAATTAAAAGAAAGGGGGTGAATTAGGTAATTTATTATCAATTAAGGTTGGACTTAAATCAATTAAGAAATTAGTTTTAAAGTTTTGTCACTCCATTAAATCTATTCGTGGCGTTGTGCCACCGGGCTCGAGGAACCAGGCCTCCTTAGGACACTTAGCCCCGCAGCCCGGAGTAGTCCATCCAATAAACTTCATCTTTAGAGTGATTGTTAAGTATTAAGGGGTTTGTTTATTGATTTTAAGAGATTATTCTAAGGTTTGATATTTAGGAGTCTTTTATCCTAATTAATTTAGTTTGTAATTTAATCTCCTAAGGAAATCTACATCTTTTAGGTTTTAGGTTGGTTAGGAGTTAATTATTAGATTAGTTGAATTAGATTTAGGTTTACATTTTAGATCTAAAGTTAAATGATTATAGAATGTTGATAATAGTTTGATTAAGAATTGAGTGTTTTAACATATTTTAGGAATTAGATTAAAGTTAGTTGGTTGATTATTAGTAGGTTAAGAAAACTAGAACCTAGGAAGACGTGTCACTAAGTTTGATTTTGATGTCTCTATCCTATAGGGAGCATGCATCCTAAGTCTATGTTTTCTAAGACTCGATCCTTAATTTTTGTCCTTAAGTGTCACTAAAGTTGTAGGACCAAAAGATATGTTATTTTCTAACCCTTAAGACTTTCGTACGTGTGTCACTAAGTTCAGGGATCTATGCATGAAAGTACGATAATAAGTAGCAATGCAGTAGAAAGAAAAGAATGAAAATTACAAATAAAAGGAATGTAGGCATTGTTGTTTTGGACACACATTTTTGAAGTCAAGTGTAACCTAAAGCAACATTAACAATGCCCTTTATTGTTCCCACAATCCAAATAAGGCACTTGATATAAGACTCAACTCAAACTATCTAACTACCCTCTAAACAAAGCCCAAAATAACTAAGGGAAACAAATCCTACTAACACTAAACTTAAAACAAGATTATCTTTGTTTTATATTTATCCAAAATTATATTTTAGCTAATCATTGAAGGGAGCTAACCCAAATGAGCAAGGATCACTTTACTCCAACAAGACACAAAAGCCCTCTAACATAAAGCTACTACTAAAGCTTCAAAACCCCAAAATTAATCTTTTAGACATAAACACTAAGAGAAATCCAACTCAAATTAGAAAGCATCAATTACCCCTAAAAGATACTAAAAAGCCCTACTACACAAGTCTAACTATAAAATCATAAATGTCAAAATGACTTGCAAGAACCTCTAAATGAAACACTACACGAAATCTTACAAGAATTATCTACCAAAATCTTTTGACACAAAATCCGACAAAAACAACAAATAATTAAGTGCCTTTTCCTTCATTTGGAGTGGGGTAGAAACCAGAAAGTTTTCCAACAAGAAGGTTCTATAAAACCCCTCGTTGTAAAGCATTCATGAAACTCGTCGCATTAAACTTTTAAAACAAAATCGATCTAAAGCCAATGCTAAGCCATCTCTGTTTGAATAGTTGCTATTTGAATGAGTTATATTTATGCAACTTATGTAGTTTTGATGATTCCAAACATTATTGTTCAAATGTATAGTTATCTCCTAACAATTTCAGAAGATTTGCACTTGCTCTTGTGTGTACTAACATTTCAGGAAAATCAGACTCCAGACTACGAAAAGTTCAATTCAAATTCAACATGAGATATTTTGTTTAATTGATGAAAGGGAGTGATTGTAATTGAGTGAATAAAATCTCACACACACAAATAAGGAGATCTTGAAATTCTATACTGATCGTACAGGACGATATTTATCGTACTGGACGATCTGTCAGTTATCTCCTATAGAGCACTTGGAACGAATAGGAACTTGCTTTGAAAAATTTTCTAAGTCCTATTCGTCCAGGACGAAATTTATTATCGTACCAGGCGATGGGTTCTCTGTAAAATTTTCGTCCAGACAAATTTTACCATCGTACGAGGCGACGAGTCCTCTGGAAAATTTTCGTCCAGACGAAAATAAATATCGTACAGGACGATCAGCTCTCTGGAAAATTTTCGTCCAGACGATCACATTTTCGTTCAAACGATAAACCGACTTAGAACAGTTTTCAGCAGTTTCTAGAACCGACCTTGTAATAACCGTTCGTACTGGACGAACGAAGTTCGTACAGGACGATCAGCTGTACGAAGTCAGTTCGTACACATATACAAATTGGGTCGTTTCAGATCGTTTAAGTAAAATCGTCCAAGACGATACAGGATCGTACAGGACGATCCACTACGTACAGAATTGAAAATTTGCAGTTTTTTGGGCGGTTTTTCATGTCCTTTCTATATAAGGAGTCCTAGAAACTATTACAAGGGCCTTTGGAGTTGTTTTCTCTTGAGAGGGATCATTGAGAGGGAGAAGATCCTTGGAGGGGATTTCAAGGGAGTGTGGAGGGGATATTCACACGGTTGCTCCGGTGAAGGCTCTCAAGTGAAGTTCAACAACATCGGTCCGGTTCTCTGCCGACACTTGGAGAAGTGTAAAAGGACGACAAAGTTTATCTTTGACATTCATTGTGTCTTCGTTCTTGTGGAGAAAACTAGAAGAGAGAACTTGAAAGGGAGAGAGGAAAAGGTAGAGTTTGAGAGGGAGAAGATCTTTGAAGGGGATTTCAAGGGAGTGTGAAGGGGATATTCACACGGTTGCTCCGGCGAACTTGCACTTTAGTACCATCGGATTCAAGGGTCGTCTTGAGGGAAGTTTTGGCAAGAAGAAGATCTCTTTGGTGTTAAAGAACCCGGCTACTCCGCCGCACCGGGGAAGGTGAAAGTGATTTTGTACAGGCTTCTCCGCCTTGCTGTGGGAGCAAAAGGAGAGTCACTTTGTGGTATTAGTGCAATACTCAGAGGGTGCCTCTGGGGAGTGGATGTAGGTCAAGGTTTGACCGAACCACTATAAATCTGGTGTGTTCTTTCTTATTTTTTATTCCGCATTTAATTTCATTGCAAGTTGTTTACTCTGGTTGAAAAGTTTATTTTAAACTTTAATTTTAACTTGCATCAATAATTCAAAAGGTTTTCTAAAATTCCAAGAGTTGAAGTTATATTTTTTAAATTGCCAATTCACCCCCCCTTCTTGGTTAGCCTTGGGACATTCACTTAGGCTTAACAACCTAATTACTAGACCCAACAAGTGGTATCAGAGCTTTATTTCAAAATCATAAGTTTAAACTACTTTTTGAAAAATGAATATGGCTAATTTTAGAAACCATAAATTGTTAGATGGATGTTCGATTGTTAGACCACCTTTATTTGAAAGTATTTCTTTTGATTTTTGGAAAATTCGAATGTCTACTTTCTTGCAATCAATAGATTATCGTATGTGGCATATGATTCAAAGTGGTTATTCTGTACCGTCACGTATTATAGATGGAATCAAAACTGATATCCCTTTTTCTGAATGGAGTAGAGTAGAACAAATTTATGCACAATTAAATGCTAAATGTATGAATTGTTTGTTCTGTGCTTTAAATTCTGAAGATTATATGAGAGTCTCTACATGTACTACAGGTAAGGAAATTTGGGACAGTTTATGCATTACATATGAAGGTACTAGTGAAGTCAAGCAATCTAAGTTGAATTTTTTGATGAATGACTATGAACTCTTTAGCATGAAACCTTATGAGTCGATCTTAGACATGTATACTAGGTTTATTCAAATTGTAACATCATTGCATGCTTTAGGTAAAGAGTTTTCAAACTTTGAAATAGTCAATAAAATTCTACGTTGTTTACTTGACAAGTTTGATGCCAAAGTTGTTGCTATTTGTGAATCGAAAAATTTAAATGAATATTCTATTGATAATTTGATTGGCTCACTCATTTCCTACGAGGAATGTTTGGGTCAAAGACTTTTGGATGTAGGTGAAACAATAATGCTAAAAGCGGAAGACGTGGACAAAAGTGGCTTAGTTGGTGAGAAAAGCGATAACTTAACAAGCAAATTGAAAAGTCCACTAAAGCACAAGAATAAGCATCAACAAAAGTGGAATAAAGGTAAAAATGGTAAGAATGTTCTGATTTCTTCAAATATTATTTGCTTTGGATGTAGGAAATCTGGACATCTGAAAAGTCAGTGCCCTAATTTGAGAACTCTTCCTGCTAAAGAAAAGGGCAAAGCTAAGCAAATTATAAAATGGGAAAATAATGAAAAGCAAAAAATCTCCTGGGCGGATCTAGCTTCTGAATCATCAGACCAGGAGAAAAATGATGTTTAAAACCCTTTGTTTATTTGTTTTTGTTGTATTTTTATTTTTGTTTGTTTTGTGTGTTTTTGTGTTTTGAAATGTTTTCTCATTTGATTTCATGTTTTAGATCGATGTTAATGTTCTTAATCTTTATGAAATTCATTTAGTACTTTTAATCTCTATTGTGCCAAAACTAAAAATGTAATTAGAAATTAATTTCATTAGAAAATCTAGTTTATCTAAATTTAATTTTTTGCCTATAACTTGTTTTAGTTAGAATTTTTTTTTTTAATTTCATGTCTTTCATTTTAGACTACAAAATCTTAATTATTATTATTGTATTTTAGATGTCTATCTTATTTTGTATTTCATTTTTCAATTAATATTTATGCACTTAGAAAAATTTGAGATTCTAGATTATTGTCTTTGGAAAGTATTCAATTACTCTTGAAAATTGTACAAATGTACAAAATCAAAAGGAATGCGCAACAAAGTTGCAAATATGAAAAAGAGGCACAAAATAAGCCCAATAAAGAAAGATGCACAAAAATGTGCCACCTATATGAAAAAGATGCACAAAAATGTGCCACCTATATGAAAAAGATGCGCAAAGCGCCACTTGTGGTGATTTTCTTCTTTCCAGATTCTTTTTAGTCTATTAATTCAAGTAGATCTAATGTTCATTTATATTTCAATTGATTTTTGGAATATGCAATTTTTTACTCATCTTTATTACAATGATTTTTCATATCATAAATGTCTAAATTGAATCATGTTTTTCATAAATTCTTACTTATTACAATGTTATATCAATTTTTTAAATTCTATGAAATTCTATGATTTGACTAATGTTCTTAATTCTTAGTTGCATTCTTATGTCAATCACTTTTTTAGATTAAATTTACACATGAATTTTTCATAAGATTTTCTACATTACTAGTCTATTTCTTCTTCACTTTTTGTTGTTGTCAAAAAGGGGGAGAGATTATTGTTTGTATTGTTTAGGGGGAGAATTTTTTATAAAATTTTGTGTGTGTCTTGTAATGTTTTTTGTGTATTGTTTTTGTGTATGTGTGTATGTAAAATTTTAAAACAAAAATTGTTTTTTAAAATGCCTCCTTATTTTAATGTATTCATCAATTCAGGGGGAGTTTAGGAGATTTTAAAATGGTTTGAAATTTTACTAACAATAATTGTTTTGCCATCATCAAAAAGGGGGAGATTGTTTGAATAGTTGCTATTTGAATGAGTTATATTTATGCAACTTATGTAGTTTTGATGATTCCAAACATTATTGTTCAAATGTATAGTTATCTCCTAACAATTTCAGAAGATTTGCACTTGCTCTTGTGTGTACTAACATTTCAGGAAAATCAGACTCCAGACTACGAAAAGTTCAATTCAAATTCAACATGAGATATTTTGTTTAATTGATGAAAGGGAGTGATTGTAATTGAGTGAATAAAATCTCACACACACAAATAAGGAGATCTTGAAATTCTATACTGATCGTACAGGACGATATTTATCGTACTGGACGATCTGTCAGTTATCTCCTATAGAGCACTTGGAACGAATAGGAACTTGCTTTGAAAAATTTTCTAAGTCCTATTCGTCCAGGACGAAATTTATTATCGTACCAGGCGATGGGTTCTCTGTAAAATTTTCGTCCAGACGAATTTTACCATCGTACGAGGCGACGAGTCCTCTGGAAAATTTTCGTCCAGACGAAAATAAATATCGTACAGGACGATCAGCTCTCTGGAAAATTTTCGTCCAGACGATCACATTTTCGTTCAAACGATAAACCGACTTAGAACAGTTTTCAGCAGTTTCTAGAACCGACCTTGTAATAACCGTTCGTACTGGACGAACGAAGTTCGTACAGGACGATCAGCTGTACGAAGTCAGTTCGTACACATATACAAATTGGGTCGTTTCAGATCGTTTAAGTAAAATCGTCCAGGACGATACAGGATCGTACAGGACGATCCACTGCGTACAGAATTGAAAATTTGCAGTTTTTTGGGCGGTTTTTCATGTCCTTTCTATATAAGGAGTCCTAGAAACTATTACAAGGGCCTTTGGAGTTGTTTTCTCTTGAGAGGGATCATTGAGAGGGAGAAGATCCTTGGAGGGGATTTCAAGGGAGTGTGGAGGGGATATTCACACGGTTGCTCCGGTGAAGGCTCTCAAGTGAAGTTCAACAACATCGGTCCGGTTCTCTGCCGACACTTGGAGAAGTGTAAAAGGACGACAAAGTTTATCTTTGACATTCATTGTGTCTTCGTTCTTGTGGAGAAAACTAGAAGAGAGAACTTGAAAGGGAGAGAGGAAAAGGTAGAGTTTGAGAGGGAGAAGATCTTTGAAGGGGATTTCAAGGGAGTGTGAAGGGGATATTCACACGGTTGCTCCGACGAACTTGCACTTTAGTACCATCGGATTCAAGGGTCGTCTTGAGGGAAGTTTTGGCAAGAAGAAGATCTCTTTGGTGTTAAAGAACCCGGCTACTCCGCCGCACCGGGGAAGGTGAAAGTGATTTTGTACAGGCTTCTCCGCCTTGCTGTGGGAGCAAAAGGAGAGTCACTTTGTGGTATTAGTGCAATACTCAGAGGGTGCCTCTGGGGAGTGGATGTAGGTCAAGGTTTGACCGAACCACTATAAATCTGGTGTGTTCTTTCTTATTTTTTATTCCGCATTTAATTTCATTGCAAGTTGTTTACTCTGGTTGAAAAGTTTATTTTAAACTTTAATTTTAACTTGCATCAATAATTCAAAAGGTTTTCTAAAATTCCAAGAGTTGAAGTTATATTTTTAAATTGCCAATTCACCCCCCCCCCCTTCTTGGTTAGCCTTGGGACATTCACTTAGGCTTAACAACCTAATTACTAGACCCAACAATCTCTACATAAGTAAACTAAAACTTCTTCCAACAAAAAGCAAATTCACAAAACTCTCCAAACATTCCAAAGAAATACTTCTACTCATGCAAAGAGACCTCTCAACTAAAATAAAAGAAGAAATACTCCATAAAGCTCTCTAATCACAAAGAAAGCTCAAGATACTTAAAACACTTCAAACATTTATATTTTTTTTTAAAGAAACAGATCAAAATCTTTCGTTTCCAAACTTGTCATAAAAGTACTCCAAATTATCATGTAAAATCTCTTACTATAAAAAGTCATATGTGTTTAGAAAAAGATGCTTTTGAATGTTGCAAATGGAATGGTAAGACGTATGCTAAGTCACTTTACATGCTTCTACTAAAGCCATCACAACACAATTATATGCCACACATAAACTTCCCTCATAAGTGACATCGATACATATGATTAAACTTTGCAAGAGCTTCAAAAAAATCAAAATATTTGAGTAACATTCTTTATGTAAAGCCTATGGATTTCCACCATTTGATTTCAAAACATGCATGAAGAGAGCACATGTATTCATACCTTTAATTAAAGGAACTCAATGCAACCTGCTCTCTCTAAGGCCTCAAGAAAAGCATCCCAATTATTAGCCACTTAAATGTCAAAACATGAATATTTTCATAGATTTTGTGATTATATACCATTGGGATATAAGCTTATATCAATATCTCTTGTAAATCGTCTAACAAATGAGGAAGCTCAAACATGAATCCACATAACAATTTCTCTAAATCGGCAAAGAAATACATAATGATATGTGCATACCAATAACTTATACTCACCATAACTCTAGAGATATTCAAAGCATCATGTTGGAAGCAAAGCAAGGATGTGAGCACAAAGACTTAACATATCAAATCAACCCATTTTTGTATTCGAACAACCTAATATGTAAAACTTAAAACAGCATAAAACAAGATAGCATCTATAAGGAGGTGAGCCCATATTTGAAACCTATGCAAATTCTCCAACATTTCTCAAAAGATTTTGTGAGAACCTTATGAATGCTTTCCATTGAGAAAGAAAATACATAAATGCTCTTTAACAAAATTTCAAACTCCACACTATATAGCACCAAAAATTCAAGAAGCCTCTTTTTTTTTTACCCAACTTCATAGACTTGCTTTTATGACCTAAACATACGACATTTTACCAAAAGTTCAGAACCAACAGTACATCCATATATGAAGTACATAGGAATTTATTATCACAGCATAAAGGGCACAATCATAGTGGAGGAAGATGCTTTCAATGAACTAGCATTAAAACACAATGTTGCATAACTACCACTCCATCAAACCTACTAAACCATATATAATAAATAAAAGATGTAACTGGTGGTTTATAACAAAACATGTGTTAAGAAAAATAGACCTACCTCCCTCCTTCAAACAATGTCTACTCGTCTACGCGATAGATCTATGCATACTCATATTTAAGAAGAATGAAACAAGTAAAATGATGTGACTTAGCAACAATGAACAAGAGTATATATAAGTTTAGCAAGACTGCATACATGTTCTTTCAATTCTGTAAATAATTTAATGGCCAACATATACACAAAACTTCCCTAATGAACTCGTGTGATTTTTCGTAAATGAGTTACTTGTGTTAAGAAGTCACCTCAAACATGTGATTCATGAAATGAAAGATCAACAAATATTTCCAATTTAACCCAAAATCTATTACACGTTCATGGGTGTTTAATACCAAGTGAAGGTCAGAGCATCAATCCTTGCTCTCGACTCAAACTGTCCAAGGTCTAAGTGTTCACGTATTGATTTGAAAGGGCATGGAGGAGAGGAATGATTTTTATTACCGTCTTCAACACAGAGCATATATGAATCTAGATAACGAATTTTTAGTATAAAGCAGCCCCTTATGGCGTGATTCACAAATTCCAACATTTCAACAAGGATAACGAGCAAACACAGCTTCGATTCCCTCTTGAATGATGCAAGTAAGCTTTCTAATAGCACAAATGAGTTTTTCAAACAACATCTCAACTTTCACTTAAAATCTTGAAAGTAGAAGAAATCTAATAACAAAAATGCTGTACTCATGTTCATTCATTAGAGAATGAATTCATCAGGTTTATCCATCTCAACGCTAAGTAAAATAGAACGTGACTCATATTATCTCAAAGAAAGGCAGGCTTGTAATGAAGAACTCATCTTCGAGAGATGAGAATAAGAGGAAATGGGAAGGATAAAGGGAGAGGAAGACAAGAAGGTAGAAGAAGAAAGAAAGAAGCAGAAGAAGAAGAAGAGGAATAAGAAGGAGAAGGGAGAAGAAAAGAAGTATACCTAATCGGGAAGGGCTCGGCGGATCGGCGCCTATAGTTGTCGCAGCTCGTGAATGGGGCTGAGTAGGCTGGCGTCGGATCCGGCTCTGGCGAGGGGGTCGGACGGCCTCCAGGTTCGGTGGTTCCGAACCAAAGGGTGAGAGGAGTCGGGATATCCGAATGGAAGAAGAGGAAGGGGCCTCGGCTAGGGTAGGCGATGAGGCGTCCGGCCTTGGCTTTCACAAGAGCTGGCTGGAGGCATCGGGTCCGACTCTAGTGAGGGGGTCGGATGGCCTTCGAGTCCGGTTGGGATTTGCAATGACGAGGAAGAGAGAACAGCTAGGGAGAGGGCCTGGACCGATCGGGAGCAGAGGAAGAGGGAGCGAATGGAGACGTCGAGCTTGGTCCTGAAGGTCGGACGGACCTTGGGCTCGGTCTCCCCTGGCTCACGCGAGAGAGGAGAGGGAACGAGAGGCAGAGCTTCTTCTTCCGTCCGCCAACTAGAGAGAACCGAGAGGTTTCGGTTCTCCTGAGATCTACCAACTAGAGGGAGACGGGGTCCAGGGGAGTGCGAAAACTGAGAGATTTTGAGAGAGAGAGGGAGCCGGTCCGAATGCCCTAACCGAAGGCCTCCTCTCGACCTTCTAACGTCTCTCCGAAGCTCTTCTCTGCTCTGAAAGCTCAAGATGGCATTATGTTGCCCAGATGCCCCCTTCGAGACTCCAACAAATACACTAAAGTAGTGATCACGCGACTGAAGCCTGAAACCGTGACAGAATTTGAGTTTCGGGGAAATCCTAGCCTTCAAAACCGTTGCCCGATAGAGTAAATGGATTCAAATTGCCTTGATTTAAAAGTGGGCTAGGCTCAATCGATTTGATCAAATCAAATCAAAGACGATTCAAGTCAAATTGAGCTCGTCGCAGCAAAAATAAAATAAAAGAATCTGATTGAACACAATCAAGTCTAATCCAGCTCGAGTCGGGTCGATTCAAGCTCGAATTGGGCTCGACGGGGTTCGATTAAATTGATCGAAGGTGCTCGAGCATATTCGCGCCAAAATCGAGGTCAACAATGTTTCGTTTGGATCCTCTGATAAAAATCTATGAGATAAATTTTCTAAGATAATGAGTAAGTAGTTTGAGATGAGTATGAGATAGAGAATTGAACTACTTTCTTGGATTTAGTATAAGGTAGAAGGATAATGAAATTTTCCTTAGGCAATCAAAATACATTAAGGACTTCCTTAAGAAATATAAAGTGAATAAAGCAAAGGCAAATAACACTCCCATGAGCTCTCTAGTTCAGCTGGATAAGGACTCAAGTAGAAAACTAGTTGATCAAAAGAAATATAAGAGAATAATTGAATTACTTCTTTACTTAACTACTAGCAAATATAATATTTTATTTAGTGTTTATCTCTATACTAGATTTTAGACTGATTCAAAAGAATCTCATTTGACTGTTGTTAAGATTCCTTAGATATCTCTTAAAAACCAAAAACATGGGAATATGGTATCCTAGGCACATCACTTCCTTTGATATTATAGGATATTCTGATTTAAACTTTTCTAGATGTTGGGTTGATAGGGAAAGCACTTATGGATCCTGCCAATTAATAGTACAATCTTTAGTCTCCTAGTCCAGTAGAAAATATAACTCAATAGCCATGTCTATTACACAGAAGCTGAATATATAGCCTTAGGAAGTTATGTGACACAAATCCATTAGTTAAAGTAATAAATTCTAAATTTAGGACTACTTATAGCCACCATTCCAATCTTATGCGATAATATTAGTGTCATCTGCATTTCAAAGAATCCAATCCAATACTCTAAGACCAAACATATAGACATAAGGCACCATTTCATTAGGGACCATATAACCAAAGGAGACATAGATCTACGTCATGTAGCTACTGAAAATTAGCATGCATAAATCTTTACAAAACTAATGGATTTTAAAACTTTAGTATCTTAAGCACCAGATTAGGTATCATTGATATTCATGTTTGAAATTGGACGTTTTGAAAATCTGAAATCTGATTGTTATATTTTATTATTTTATCTTCTAGTGTTTTATGTTTTTCCTAATACATGTGTTTATTTATTTGATTTAAAATTTAAGAATTTAATCATAACTTAATTTAGTAGTTAAACTCTTCTTTAAATAAAAATCTTACCTATTTTTGTAAGCAGTGATTAACTTCTCTACAATAGTTAAGGGAAGAAAAATAGAGGATTATCCCTCTTCCTCTAACACTTTTAGGGGTGTAATTTCTTTTTGAATTAAAATCCATTTAAAATTAAAAATTAGGCAAAAAAATAGAGATCTATTTTATCCTCCTATAGTTCTCTATCTCATTTAAATATTTTTGCAAATCAATGAATATATTTCAAATTTTCTTAATCAAGCTTTTTATCTATATTAGATGGATATGATTTTCGGTTGTAGTTTATCAGTGGCGGAGCGGCGGCCGGCGGTGGCTTTCCATTCCAGGCCATTTCTGAAAATAATTTTTTGCCCGAAAAGGTCAAATCAGACATTTTAGGGGTCCTAGGAACCATTTTTCAACATTCCAGACTCAATTTTGACTCATTTAAAATGATTCAAGACATCTGAACCCAAGATCGAAGTGCATTCAAATTTCAAATCATTGAAAAAGTTCCAACATGATGCGATGCATATTTTTGGACTCTGAAGCTTCGACGTTCGAAATTAGGGGGGCACCTGATATGTCATCAAAAAATTGTCTTGATCGGGCCCGAACCTTGATGCAAAATTAAGTTGGAAACTTTCAAAATTAAAATTAGGACCATCCAAACTCTGATTTCAGCAAACTTACAATCAAACTAAGCATCATGAGAATACGAACTCAACGACACCAAATCCAAACCAATCCAAGCCCAAATGGGTCCAAATCAAGGGTTAGAAGTGTTGTTGGAAGGTTCAAACCATAATTGGATTATCAAACGGTTTCCAAACATAACGTGCTTATAGTCAAATCAAGAGGCTCAACGAGGCGAATCTAACGAGCCCAAGATCATTGAATTCCAACATCACTAAGATATTCAAATGTCCATCAAATGGTTCATGATCAAGGGATTCAATATCGGCCATCCATCCAACCACTCCCAATTTGCCCTTGATCTCCCACCTATTTACAAGCCATGCCACTCGAAATCTATAAATAGAGTACGCTTTTCTATTGAAAAGGGACTCCAAGCCAAAGGATTCAAGAGAGAGATCAGAGATCACTCTTGCTTCCTTGCTCTTCCTTGACTACCGCCTAAGTTCCATTCGACCACCGCCTGACGTCGTTGCTCTGTCGAACCACCACTTGAAGCCCTTACCTCTACTAGACCACTACTTGAGGCCCTCACCTCTTCCAGATCACCACTTGAGGCTCTGAGCTTCGTTGGACCACCACTTGAGGCCCTCAGCTCCACCAGAGAACCACTTGAGGCCATCACCTCCGCTGGACCATCACTTTAGGCCCTCACCTCTGTCAGACCACCACTTGAGGCCCTCATCTCCATCAAACCACCCCTTGAGGCCCTAAGCTCCGCTAGACTACCACTTGAGGCCCTAAGCTCTGCCAGACCACCACTTAAGGCCTTCACATCCGCTGGAAAACCACTTGAGGCCCTGGAGCTCTGTCAGACCACCACTTGAGGCCCAAACTTTTGCAAAACCATCATTTGATGCCTGAAGTTCCGCCATACCACCATCTGATGCCGGACTTCCGTCGGACCACCACCCAACGCTGAAGTTTTTCCAAACCATGTCATGCTACCAATTGACACCTGAATTTTCAAGTAGCACCGAACTTCTTCTAGTCCACCAAGTGATGATGTGATTTTATCCTCATTTGACACTAGATTTCAACCAATGATTGACAATTATAATCTACCCAAACACTAGTGGAATCATTTTAGACTGGGCCAGGCCCTATGATTTTTCCCCTTTACAGAGTTTTATTGATTCTCATTTATTCTAGAATTGAATGTTAGACCTAATCTAATGTCCCAAAGTTAACCAAGAGGGGGGGGGGGGTGAATGGGTAATTTTTAAAAACTTAACCCTTTCTTTGATTTTAAGATTATAAAAACTAATTAATGCACTTGAGCAAGTTGATTAAAATTTTTATTTAAAATAGTTTTTCAACAACAGAAAAATTTAAAAACTTGTAGAAAATAAAAAGCTGTGGAAATAAAAAGGTACAAGAGTTTATAGTGGTTCGGTCAAACACGACCTAAATCCACTCATTGAAGTCTCCAACTTTAGGTATTGCACAATACCAAAGTGACTCTCTTTTTTCCCCCACAGCAAGACGGAGAAGCCTTTACAAAACTCTCTTCCACCAATCCCCGATGTGGCAGAGAATCATCATCCTTTCACACCCTCTAAGTGTAGGCAGAGAACCTTCATCCTTTCACACTCCTCAAGTGTAGGTAGAGAACCATCGATTGTTCCCACTCTCCAAGTGTAGGTAGAGAACCTTCATCATTGCACACTCTCTAAATTTAGGGAGAGAACCTTCATCCTTTCACACTCTCCAGGTGTAGGCAGAGAACATTCAGCTATTCACACTCTCCAAGTGTAGGCAAAGAACATTCGTCCTTTCACACTCTCCAAGTGTATGTAGAGAACCTTCGGCTGTTCATAATCTCCAAGTGTAGGTAGAGAACCTTCATCCTTTCACACTCTCCAAGTGTAGGCAGAGAACCTTAGGCTGTTCACACACTCCAAGTGTAGGCAGAGAACCTTCGGCTATTAAAACTCTTCAAGTATAAGCAGAGAAACTTCAACTATTCACACTATTCAAGTGTCGATAGAGAATCGAATCTTCTTGAAAGAACTTCACACAAGAAATTTGGAAGGACAAGAGAAAAGTGTAAAGAAAATACAAAATACACACATAGATCCTTACCATTGAGTAACCAAGTGAACCCTTTACGATCCAATAGGAAGAAATCTCCTTTAGACACTCTCTTTAACTCTCTCCTTCAATTTTCCTTTTCCATTCATTATTGCAGATCTATGGTTTATTGTTTTGATGATAGCAAACATTCCTTATTTCCCTACGATTGCCTTTTATACTAACGTTTCAGGTCAACATGATCAGACTACAATTTGGAACCAGCTCAAGATTGGGTAGACTAGGTCTTTGTCAGTTTGTAATCTTTTTCCTTTCTTGAGTCTGTTGTATTTGGTGTGGCTATAACTTGGTAGAAATTCTCTTGCTCCCTATATGATTTCTTTTTTTGTTAACATCATCCGGGACGATATTAATATCGGCCTGGACGATCTGTCCAAAATCAGAAATCCTAATTAGGGCATCCTCATTAAGGAAACCGTCAACTAATCGTCCTGGATGATACTTCTATCGGCCAGGACGATATGTTCAATTAAGAAAGAATCAGCTGCCATGATCAGATTAGGCATTAAATCTTTTAGGAAATCGGCCATGACGATATAACCATCGTCCAGGACGATCTAACTCAATTATGCCTAAAATGATCTGGTATCTTTGGAAAGAATTAATGGCTGATTGATACGATTAGATCGGCCAGGACGATCGTGAGATCGGCCGGAACGATAGCCTGGACGATTGACATCGGCCAGACTCTATTCAGGGCGATGATCAGGACGATTGAACTAATTTTAAACTAATCGGCCAGGATGATCCTAAGATCAACCAGGACGATGTAACCAAGTTTCTTCTGATCATCCCATATCGTCCTGGGCTAATGAGCTTAATTTGTACTGATCGGCCAGGATGATATACCTATCGTCCTGGACGATAATGTCGGCAACTTGCATTAATGAGCTCGTTTTGAGAGCTTCTATTTAAGCTATGGCATGACAACTTTTGTAAGTGTCTTTGGCAACCATTCGAGCTTCGTTCTTGTGGGGGGAGACTTGAAGAGAGAGCTTGAAAGGGAGAGAGGAAAGGGTGGAGTTTGAGAGGGAGAAGATCCTGTGAGGGGGAGGAACTCAAGGGAGTGTGGTGGGGGATCCACACGGTTGCTCCGGCGAACTCGCACTTTAGTACCATCGGATTCAAGGCTTGTCTCGAGGCAAGTTCACCAAAGAAGAAGATCTCTTTGGAGTCAAAGGACCCGGCGACTCCGCCGCACCGGGGAAGGTGGAAGTGATTTTGTAAGGGCTTCTCCGCCTAGCTGTGGGGGCTAAAGGTGAGACACTAGTTTAGTGCAATACTTGGGGGGTGCCTCCAAGGAGTGGACGTAGGTCAAGGTTTGACCGAACCACTATAAATCCGGTGTGTTCTTTTCTTATTATCGCTTCCGCATTTATTTTTCTTTCACACTTTGTTTGTGGTGATTTTGGTTGGAGTTTTATCTTTGGTTTTAAAGTTTTCCAATTCACTACTCTTCTTAATTAGCTTTGGGACTAAGTTCATATGGCTTAACATCCCCAACAAACTTTCAAGTGGTATCAGAGCAGGATTCATAAAAACAAGTTTTTAAAAGCTTTTGAATTTTGATTCATGGCTAATTTTTCAAATCGTACTGTTGCAGAAGGCTTTTCTATCACCAGAACACCTTTATTTGAAAATATTACTTTTGATAATGGTTAAAAGCCTTTCGTGTTTTTGTGTTATGTTTTTGTGTTTTTCTTTTTTATTTTTGTGTTTTAGTTTTGTTTATTCTTTTAAATTTTTGTTTTCGTGAAAGTTTTTCTCAGATCAACACACACATTCACTTTTCTAAAAATGAAAAATCTACTTCATGTTTTTTTTTTAAATCTTTGGTAAATTTTTGTTTGACTTCTCTAAAATAGTCAAAGGAAGGAAACTCATGATTTGTTTTACTCTCAATCTCTATTTCCTAAAAGAGGTTATCCTACTTTTGATTTAAAATCTCTTTCATCTTTTAAATTGGTTTTTGAAACAAAATTTTTTATCTCCCTACGTTTTATTTATCGCATAGGAATCTTTTGCAAGTCGTTGAATCTAACTCATAATTTTCTTAATCAAGAAATTCGCTTTGTCACTAAGATGGGTTTTCCTTTATTTTTTTAAGATTTAAGAAAGGAAGCATATTCAAAAAAAAATTTGGCCAATAATGCCAAAAATAAAAGATGCGCAAAGCGCCAAATTGAAAAATATAGAATACACAAAGTATATCAAAAGATGCGCAGTGTGCCAACCAATTGTCAAGAGGTATAAAATGAGCCCACAAAGTTAATGCTTACCATTCTTGTATTTCTTAAAAAGCCTAAGAAAATCCTTGATACTTTCGATACTTGACTTTGAAAATCTTGATTCTTGATTCAATAATTCGTGCATTGATCTTCTATTAGATATATTTTATGGAAGGAGTTCTTGAAAAATGATTGTTTCTTTCTCTAATTTATTTCTTGATTTAGATATTGAATTAAAAAGTTTTTGAGCCTTTTTAAAGAACTTGAGTTTGGATTATCAAATTCTGATTTTCTAAGCTTTACTGGACTATGCGTTGTCAATCCTTTTTTTACTAAAAGTTCTGATTAAAATCAAGAGGTAACTTTCTCATTTTAAGAATACTTCTTGTTTCACAAGATCAGGGATTGTTTTTATTTCGTTTTATTCTCTGTGCCTTCTCTCTTTTTGATAATGTCAAAGGGGGAGAACATACTTGTATCCCTTATTTTCTTTTCAAAAAATTTAAAACTACAAAATATTTTTATCTCCCTTATTTTTTTTAAGCGGTATTCAAGTGAGGGGGAGATTTTTGAAAATTCAAAGAGAAATATTTTCCATCATAAAAAAGGGGGAGATTATTGCAGATCTATGGTTTATTGTTTTGATGATAGCAAACATTCCTTATTTCCCTACGATTGCCTTTTATACTAACGTTTCAGGTCAACATGATCAGACTACAATTTGGAACCAGCTCAAGATTGGGTAGACTAGGTCTTTGTCAGTTTGTAATCTTTTTCCTTTCTTGAGTCTGTTGTATTTGGTGTGGCTATAACTTGATAGAAATTCTCTTGCTCTTTATATGATTTCTGTTTTTGGTAACATCATCCGGGACGATATTAATATCGACCTGGACGATCTATCCAAAATTAGAAATCCTAATTAGGGCATCCTCATTAAGGAAGCCGTCAACTAATCGGCCTGGATGATACTTCTATCGGCCAGGACGATATGTTCAATTAAGAAAGAATCAGCTGCCATGATCAGATTAGGCATTAAATCTTTTAGGAAATCGGCCAGGACGATATAACCATCGTCCAGGACGATCTAACTCAATTATGCCTAAAATGATCTGGTATCTTTGGAAAGAATTAATGGCTGATTGATATGATCAGATCGGCCAGGACGATCGTGAGATCGGCTGGGACGATAGCCTGGACGATTGACATCGGCCAGACTCTATTCAGGGCGATGATCAGGACGATTGAACTAGTTTTAAACTAATCGGCCAGGACGATCCTAAGATCAGCCAGGACGATGTAACCAAGTTTCTTCTGATCGTCCCATATCGTCCCGGGCTAATGAGCTTAATTTGTACTGATCGGCCAGGACGATATACCTATCGTCCTGGACGATAATGTCGGCAACTTGCATTAATGAGCTCGTTTTGAGAGCTTCTATTTAAGCTATGGCATGACAACTTTTATAAGTGTCTTTGGCAGCCATTGGAGCTTCGTTCTTGTGGGGGGAGACTTGAAGAGAGAGCTTGAAAGGGAGAGAGGAAAGGGTGGAGTTTGAGAGGGAGAAGATTCTGTGAGGGGGAGGAACTCAAGGGAGTGTGGTGGGGGATCCACACGGTTGCTCCGGCGAACTTGCACCTTAGTACCATCGGATTCAATGCTTGTCT
This sequence comes from Dendrobium nobile, assembly GCA_022539455.1. NCBI lineage: Eukaryota > Viridiplantae > Streptophyta > Magnoliopsida > Asparagales > Orchidaceae > Dendrobium > Dendrobium nobile. The sequence continues at coordinate 12,941,032 of CM039721.1, read as the reverse complement.
CGAGGTAAGTTCACCAAAGAAGAATATCTCTTTGGAGTCAAAGGACCCGGCGACTCCGCCGTACCGGGGAAGGTGGAAGTGATTTTGAAAGGGCTTATCCGCCTAGCTGTGGGGGCTAAAGGAGAGACACTAGTTTAGTGCAATACTTGGGGGGTGCCTCCAAGGAGTGGACGTAGGTCAAGGTTTGACCGAACCACTATAAATCCGGTGTGTTCTTTTCTTATTATCGCTTCTGCATTTATTTTTCTTCCGCACTTTGTTTGTGGTGATTTTGGTTGGAGTTTTTTCTTTGATTTTAAGGTTTTCTAATTCACCACTCTTCTTAATTAGCTTTGGGACTAAGTTCATAGGGCTTAACATCCCCAACGAACTTTCAAAGTGGAAAACAGATTAAATGACAGTCTTAAGTGGACCTTTTATAGAAAAGTCACAAAAAATCATCTAAAAAATTGCATTTTTTAAATTTGACCGTCCACGATCGTTCTGTACGATCGTATTTCATACGTACGAATAATATAAAAACTATTGCATATGAAATTAATGTGAATCAGTATGAACTGCCTTTATATCGTACTATCATCCCGTATGAACTGGGTTCGTCTAGTACGAATAGTTATTTTTCAAAGTTTGTTGGTATAAAAAGTCAGAATGAACTACAAGTATATAGAACATAGCCCTTCGTCCTAGGACGATTGAAAATTATCGTCTATACGAACTGTATATTTGGCAAAACCAGAGGGAATCGTCCTGGGATGAATGAAAAATATTGTCTGGACAAATGGTGTGTTTCCTAAAAATAGAGGAGATTGTCTCGGGATGAATGGAAATTATCATCCATTCGAACTTCACATTTGGCGAATCCAGAGAAGATTGTCCTGGGAGGAATGGAAATTATCGTCCATGAGAACTTTATATTTGGAAAATCCAAAGAAGATCGTTATGGAATGAACAAAAAATATCATCTGAATGATCTTCACATTTGGCAAAAATAGAGAAGATCATCCTAGGATGCATGGAAAATATCGTCCGTACGATCTTCACATTTGGCAAAAAAAAAAATAGTGAAGATCATCTTGAGACGAATGAAAAATATCGTCAGTACGATCTATACTTAGAAAAATGTTAATTCTCACTATTCATTCCATTGCTCATTAGGGAATATAACTACCAGATCGTTCGTACGATAAGGGTTTGTATTGTACGATCAGTTTAAAAAACGTGAATTTTAAAACTCTTCCCCCGGTGTGTGTGTGCTCAATTTCTAAATTACAATCACACTCTCTCAGACTCAATAAAATAAAAAAATATAGACTTCAAAATATAATAATTCTAAACTAAATTTGATTTGAAGTCTTCAACAATCCGAAGTATAATTTTTCTGAAATGTTAGTACACACAAGAGTAAAATAATTCTTCCAAAATGTGTTAGGAGAAAATAATAATCAAAACAATAATATTTGGAATCATAAAAAATATACAAGTTGCAAGAATATAAAACATGCGAAGCTAATTAGTAACTCTCTCAACAATCCTTCCCTTTTTGATGAAGGCAAAATAATTATTATTTATATAAATTTGAAATTCCTAAATTTCTCCTAAACTCCCCTTGAATGAATAAGCATGTGAATATAAGGGGCATTTATTATGAACACATAATTTTTTTTTTAATTTTAAAGTTTTTCACACACAAAAATAACACTGAAACGAGAAACATAACCCTAGATATGAATAAGATATGAATAAAACAAGACAAACAATATTTCTCCATTTTTTTTACAACAGTAAAAAGAGAAGAAGAAATGAACTACGAAAATGTAAGAAGTCATATGACAAGTCTTTGATAATTGATCCTGAAAGAGATTGAGTTATATTTGTAATAATAAAATTAATGTTCATTAGAGAAAAATAAAGATTCATATCATTTAAGTTAAGATATAACACAAATAAGGAAAAATAAATCAAAGCAATGTATCAGTCTAAACAATCAAATAAGGAGAATTATTGCAAATGTGATGAAATGAAAATTAATTTAAGTCTAATTTCAATACAAATTATAATTGACCATTAGATTGATTTGAAATTGAAGATTAAAAGATAGAGGAAGGAATATATACTTGTGGCGCTTTGCTCATCTTTTCAATATTTGTAACACACTTTATGCATCTTTTATATTGGGCTAATTTTGTGTCTCTTTTTCAATTTACGAACCATTGTGTATTCTTTTGATTTTTATTCATTTGTATATTTCTCAAGTTTTTAATTGATCTTTCCAAAAATCGATAATCTAAAAGTTCAAATTTCTCTAAGTACAAAGATATTTATATTTAAAAGAGAAATTAAAAATAATAAAACATCAAAATAATAATAATAATATTAAAAATTATGTTAGTCTAAAAAGAATTATGAGATTGATAGCCTTAACTTGATCGAGTTATAAGCTAACTTAAATTTTTTAAAAAAATAGATTTTTCTAATGAATTTAAATTTTGTATTACTTTTAAAATTATAACACTTTTTAGATCGATTATTTTAGGATAATCATATTGGTTAACGAACATTTTTGAAAGAGATCAAAAATAACTAAAACAAGACAATATAGTTTTTATTGATATCAAGATAAAAGATAATACATTGGAGCACAGATGATATCAATTCCCAAAAGATTCATTAAACATAAAAATAAAACTAAAGACAGTCACAAACACTCAAAACATCATCACATCACATCATCAAAACTGGTAAAGAAAATCACAAAAGAAATGAACCTAGGAAAAGATTCTTCGCTTGTTTTGGACAATAAATTTTCTTCAGGATTTCTAGAGGAAGGTCCCCTAGTCAGTTCCTTAACTACTCTACCTCTTTTACTAGAGCCTGTAATTTGACAGATTTGGAAAGACAAGAGGGTTTGAAAAGACTTTTAGAGAGTATGAAATTAGAGTTCTAAAGCCCTCTATTTAAAGAAAAATGGTCTTTCGTACGTACGAAAAGGGTTTCATACCGTACGATGCTTGAGTTCGTACATACGAAATAAAATTTCGTATGTACGAATGAATATATCCAAAATAAAATGACTTTTCATAATCATGCAAGTTACGAGGTATCCTTTCATATAGACTTTTTGACCAAATGATCATACAGACGAACAGGTGTTCATCCAAGACATCGGTTATTTAAAATCATTTTTATGATGGTTTGAAACGTCCCCCACTCAGAATGCTACGTGCTCATATATACGAACTCAAGGTTGGTATGTACGATCCGAAATAAAAACTACTTCTATATGTATAACCATCTACATGTGTACATACAAATGAATACACATTGCCTAGACGATCTGGGGATCATATAGGCGAACTGTAATGAAAACTAAAAAATTGTACTCATTCTATTTAACCAAATGATCGATTCGCTATAGAATTTGTCCAATACGAATTGAATTTCATACATTACGAATATAACACTTAAAAAAAATTTCATGCAATCAATCAAAAACATGAAATCTAACGTGAAAAATATTTCAAACACACAAAATATAAAAATACAGGAACAAACACAAAGACATAAATAAAAATCAAAAATAGAAAAACACACACATAAAAACATATATCAAGGTTGCAGAAAATTTTCATTAAGCATTTAGGTCAATCACACCTAGCCTTATTCTTAATGTATTGAAAGTATCAAAGGCTAGTGGTTTTGTGAAAATGTCTGCAAGTTGATTTTCAGTTGAAACATGATTAAGTTCAATTTCTCCTTTGGATACATGAACCCTTATGAAATGATGCCTTATGTCCATATGTTTGGTTCTTGAATGTTGAATATGATTCTTTGACATGCAAATGATGCTAGTGTTATCATAGTAAATTAGAATAGTGCCTATAGAAAATCCTAAGTCAATCAACGGTTGTTTTAACTAAAGAATTTGTGCTAAACAACTTCTTAAGGCAATATATTCAGCTTCAATAGTAGATAGGGTTACAGAATTCTATGTTTTACTGGATCAAGAAACTAGTAAATTTCCAATAAATTGATATGTTCCAGATGTACTCTTTCTATCAATCCTACAACCTGTAAAGTCCGAATCTAAATATCCAATTATTTCAAATGAAGAGCTAAACTTAGGATACCAAATTTCTAAGTTTTGAGTTCCTAATAGATATCTTAAAATCATTTTTATTGCTGTCAAATGTGATTCTTTTGGATCTGATTAAAATCTAGCACATAAATAAATAATGAACATAATATTGGGTCTACTAGCAATCAAGTAAAACAAAGATTAAATAATCCCTCTAAATTTCTTTTGATCAACAGAGTTTTTCTTTGGGTCCTTATCTAACTGAACTGAGGAACTCATAGGTGTACTAACAGGTTTAGCATTATCTTTTTCATACTTTTTGAAGATGTCCTTAACATACTTTGACTAACTAAGAAATATACCCGCCTCAATTTACTTATTGCTAAAGCTTAGAAAGTAACTCAAATCTCTCATTTGGCTCTTTTCAAATTCACTACTCATTATTTTAGAAAATTCATCACAAAGATTTTTATCAGTAGATCTAAAGATGATATCATCAACATAAATTTGTATAATGAGTATGTCATCTCCCAATTTCTTTAAAAAGAGAGTCGTGTTCACACTTCTTTTTTCAAAAGATCTCTCAAGTAGGAAGGTTCTCAATCTCTCATACCAAGCCCTAGGTGTTTGTTTCAAATCATATAATGTCTTTTTCAATTTAAAAATATAATTTAGGTATTTTGAATTTTCAAACCATGGAGGTTATTCAACATAAATGTCCTCTTGAATTATCCCATTTAAAAATACACTTTTAACATCCATTTGAAATAATTTAAATCCTCTAAAATAGGCAAAGGCTAGCAAAACCCTAATTTCTTCAAGTCTAGCAATAGAGAAAAAAGTCTCCTAAAAATTAATCACTTTAATTTGATTATACTCCTTAGTTACCAATCTAGCCTTATTTCTAACAACAACTCCTGAATCATTTATTTTATTCTTAAATACCCATTTGGTTCCAACTATACTTTGATCCTTTGGCCTTTCAATTAATTTTAAAACTTTATTATGTACAAATTAATCCAATTTTCTTGCATTGTCAAAATTCAAAATTCATCCAAAAGTGTTTGATTTATATTTGTGTGTTATATTATATAAATAAAGGTAGAATGATTAACTTCTTTGCTCAGTCCATGCCTAGTCCTAACACCCTCACTAGGTTCACCTAAAATCAATTCCTTAGGGTGGTTTTTAGAAAATCTAAATTTTTTAGGCAAAGGATTTTCTATCTCCAAATTTTCATCCAAATTAACTTTCTCAATCTTTTGGAAGTTTATTTCTATCTCATCCTCTTTAACATTTGACTCTTCTAAAATACCTGATTCATCAAATACAATATGTGTGGCCTCCTCAATTACCAAAGTTCTTTTATTGAATACTCTATAAGATTTTCTAACATTAGAGTATCCTAGAAAAATTCTTTCATCTGATTTTGGATCAAATTTTTCTAAGGCAAATTTTCCATTATTATGTATGAACACCTTATATCAAAAAACATACAAATGTAACAAATTAGGTGTTCTCCTTTTAAGAAGCTCATAGGGTATTTTATTCAAGTTCGATCTGTTATTCACCCTATTTAGAACATAATATGTTGTGCTAACCGCTTCAGCCCAAAAATATTTAGAAAGTGAATATTCTGTCAATATGGCTTGAGCGGCTTCAATCAATATTCTATTCTTCATTTCGACTACCCCATTCTGCTGAGGGATTCTAGGTGCAGAAAAAATATGATCAATCATTTTTTTCTTATAAAAATCCTCAATTTTTTTATTTTTAAATTCTCCACCATGATTACTTTGAATTGTTATAATTTCACATCCTAGTTTTCTCTGAATCTAAGTCAAAAAATTTCTAAACTCCTCAAATGATTCACTCTTATGATATAAGAATTTAACCCATGTGAATCTAGAAAAATCATCCACAATCATAAATTCGTATACCTTCCCTCCTATACTTATAATTTCGACTAGTCCAAAAAGATTCATATGCAAAATCTCCAATGGTTTACTAGTTCTAAGATCCTTATTGGATTGAAAAGAGGACTTCACCTATTTTCCTAATTGACATGCATCATAAATGTGCTCCTTAGTAAAGTCTAGTTTTGGTACACCTCTCACTAAGTTCTTTTGGGTAATCCTCCTAAGATTTTTCATGCTAGAGTGACAAAGTCTTCTATGCCAAAGCCATGATTCATTAGAAATAGTTTTCAAATAAAAAATAGTAGGAGTTTTGATAAAATTCAAATATAGCATATAAATATTGTTTACCCATATACCATGCAAAATATCATTACCATTCATGCTTAATATGCAGTTAGCAGGAAAAACTTTAACATAATATTCTTTATCATATAGCTGACTAATACATAAAAGATTATGCTTTAAGCCTTCAATTAGTAATACATTCTAAAAAAAAAGTTCTTTAAATTTCCTATCATACCTGATCCCATCACCTTCCTTATGGTATTATCTCCAAGTAAAACCCTGCCTCCATTTCTGACCTCAGTTCCATTATTGGTGTCTCTTTTGCTTCCTCTTTAGAAAGCTTTTGAACTATCTAGTCATCAAAACAATGTCATCGTTATCCTCAGGTAGTGATAGATCACTCTTCGACTCTTCCACTTTCAGCATTTGTTAATTTTCTACCTAGTGCATTCAAAGAAGTGATTATCTGACTGAATCTTATGTATATATCAGAAATATATTCATCTGGTTTCATGCGAAATAATTCATAGTCATACAATAAAATATTTAATATAGACTACTTAACTTTATTAGTCCCTTCATAAGTTATACAGAGTCTATCCCATTTATCCTTTCCACTCTTGTAAGTAGAAACCCACATGTAATCCTCTGACTTAAGTGCATAATAGAAACTATTTAAATATTTAGCATTAAGTTATGCTAAGTCACGTTCTTCTATAGTCCAATCTGTAAAGGGTATTTCTACTCTAATGCCATCAACTAGTCTAGTTGGTTTTATATACCCTTTATGTACTAAGATCCACATGCAATAATCAAGTGACTGTAAAAATGTAGACATGCGTGTTTTTCAAAAATCCAAAGAGATATTATCAAACAAAGGATTTCTAGTGATCAAATACTCTTCAGGTGTGTTTCAGTTTCCAAAAGTAGCCATGCTCATTAATTAAAAATTAGTTTAAACTTATAGCTTTAAAATAAAGCTCTTATACTATTTGTTGATTCTCGTTGATTCTAGAATAGGTTGTCTGACCTAATCTAATATCTCAAAGCTAACCAAGAGTGAGGGGGGTGAATTGGCAATTTTTAAAAACTTAACCCTTTCTTAGATTTTGAGATTATAGATGCCGATTAATGCACTTGAGCAAGTTAATTTAATTTTTTTGTTAAAAATAGTTTTTTAAACACAGAAAAATTTAAAAACTCGCAGAAAATAAAAAGCAGTAGAAATAAAAAGATACAAGAGTTTATAGTGGTTCGGTTAATCACGACCTACATCCACTCCCTGAAGTCTCCAACTTCAGGTATTGCACTATACCAAAGTGACTCTCTTTTTACCCCCATAACAAGGTGGAGAAGCCTTTACAAAACTCTCTTCCACCAATCCCTGGTGTGATAGAGAACTGTTATCCTTTCACACCATCTACTTGTAGGCAGAGAACCTTCGTCCTTTTACACTCTCCAAGTATAGGCAAAGAACCTTCAGCTATTTACACTCTCTAAGTGTAGGCAAAGAACATTTGTCCTTTTACACTCTCCAAGTATAGGAAGAGAACCTTCGTCCTTTCACACCCTTCAAGTGTATGTAGAGAACCTTCATCCTTTCACACTCTTCAAGTGTAGGTAGAGAACCTTTGGCTATTCACACTCTCCAAGTATAGGTAGAGAACCTTCGTCCTTTCATACTCTCCAAGTGTAGGCAAAGAACCTTCGGCTATTCACACTCTCCAAGTGTAGGCAGAGAACCTTCGGCTGTTCACACTCTCTAAGTGTAGGCAGAGAACCTTCAGCTGTTCACACTATTTAAGTGTCAACAGAGAATCAGATCTTCTTGAAAGATTTTCACACAAGAAATTTGGAAGGACAAGAGAAAAGAGTAAAGAAAACACAAAATACACACAGAGATCCTTACCCTTGAGAAATCAAGTGAACCCTTTACGCTCCAATAGGAAGATATCTCCTTTAGACACTCTCTCTAAGTCTCTCCTTCAATCTCCCTTTACCATTCATGAAGACCAAGTGACAAATTAGATTAAATGACAGTCTTAAGTGGACCTTTTATAGAAAAGATATGAAAAACCATCCAGAAAACGCAATTTTCAAATTTGATCATTCACGATCGTCCAGTACGATCGTATTTCGTACATACGAACTGTATAAAAATTGTTGCGTACGAAATCAATATGAATCGGTATGAACTGCCTTCGTACTGGATCATCGTCCCGTATGAACTTGGTTCGTCCGGTACGAACAGTTATTTTTCAAAGTTCATTAGTACGAACAGTTAGGATGAATTACAAGTATATAGAACATAGCCCTTCGTCCTGGGATGATTGAAAACTATCGTCCGTACAAACTGTGTATTTGGCAAAACCAAAGGGAATCATCCTGGCATGAATAAAAAATATCATCTGTACGAACTGTGTATTTTCCAAAAATAGAGGAGATCGTCCTGGGACAAATGAAAATTATCGTCCGTACGAACTTCACATTTGGCGAATCTAGATAAGATTATCCTTGGACGAATGGAAATTATCATCCATACGAACTTCACTTTTGGAAAATCTAGAGAAGATCATTTTGGGACGAATGAAAAATATCATCCGAACAATCTTCACATTTGGCAAAAATAGAGAAGATCGTCCTAGAACGAATGGAAAATATTATCCATACGATCTTCACATTTGGCAAAAAAAAAAAGTGAAGATCATCCTGAGATGAATGGAAAATATCGTCCGTATGATCTATACTTAGAAAAAATTTTACCTTCACTATTCGTTCCATTGCTCATTAGGGAATATAACTAACCAGATTGTCCCGTACGAATAGGTTTCGTACTGTATGATCAATTTAAAAAATATGAATTTTAAAACTCTTCCCCCGGTGTGTGTGCTCAATTACTCAATTATAATCATACTCTCTCAGACTCAATAAAATGAAAAAAATATATATTTCAAAATATAATAACTCTAAACTAAATTTGATTTGAAGTTTTCAACAATCTGGAGTATGATTTCCCTAAAATGTTAGTACACACAAGAGCAAAATAGTTCTTCCAAAATGTGTTAGGAGAAAGTAATAATCAAAATAATAATATTTGGAATTATAAAAAGCATACAAGTTGCAAGAATGTAAAACATGCAAAGCTAAGTAACAACTCTCTCAATAGGTTGTCTACATAAAAATATCTTGAGTCCTCTATGTGTGAGCTAGATATTTGTACAACGCTAAGATACAAAATTTTAACTCTATCATCGTGTATATTCTTGCATGTAATATTGCTTATTATGGATTATGCAAATATATTTGTTGAATGTGTCTTATTATTTCATATGAAACTTCTGTTGATTTTGGACTCTATTTTTATGGGGTTACATATTGTGGCTTGTTGCCCTTAAAGTGTTTATTATATATATATTTTGAATTTTGTGCATGTATTATAGAAATTTGTGTAAATAGAGGGGGTTGTCATTTTTTTTATAAATACTACAAGTTTTTGGTGGCTAACTGATGGTTTAGCCGTAAAAAACATCAATACTGGATGGCTCATTTAGCAGTCGATTTTGTAATGTTGCTGCCGATAATAACAGGTGGCTAACCGATGACTAAGCCATCGGCAATACCGGTGTTTTTTATGGCCGGTACGCCACCGGTAATTATCCGGCTGTCACCGGCGATTTAACCACCAGAATTTATTGGCTATTTTAGCTTGCGGAAAATTGTAGAAAAGCTTAGCCGCCGAAAAATGGCCGTTGGACTTCCTTTCATATACGGTTTATTCCAACGATTTATAAACCATCGAAAATTTACCAGAAAATTTATTAACCGCCGGAAAACATACATTAACCGTTGGAAATCACCGTCGGTAAATGATGATTTTCCTGTAGTGTGCGGAATAGGCACAACCTTTTGTCCCTCATTTTGAGCCAAAGGAGAACCATTAGCAACATTAGCAAGAATAGCACAATCCAAATCTTGAGGCACCACCCCAGCCACAACATTAATAGAAGGATCACTGAGACCATGAATATGTTTCAAAGAAATATAAGCCGTAACCCCCAGACTCACTAACTTAACAGGAGGATCACTAGCAAAGGATGCAAATAGGGCATTCAACTTTAAGTGCACAAAGCTTTATAGTGATAGCAATAAGAGGGCAATTCTTTCATTTCCACAGATTGAATGTAACCCATAGATTCATAACCTAATCAAACTTGATTAGGATAATGTTTAGTGACATCTAACTCAACTAATATATGAGCAACGACAGGTCTTGTGCCATTAATGGTAGCATTATCTGATCTTAATAGCGGCCAAATTTAGACCCTAAATCAAGTAGAATGTGGGGGGAGAATAGATGTGTTCAAAGATTGGGAAAAGAAACCCATATAGGAATTATAGGGGAGTCCACATTAACATCAAAATGAGGAGTCCGCTTAAAAACCTTCATAAAACAATAGCTGACAAAGTAGGGGCGGTGGAAAAACACCCTGCAATAGTCTATGTCGTTCACTAATTTAATCAACATTTTTCAGATTAAGCAAAGTGACAGAGAAATCACCAAAGAGTTTTAGGTTAAACAAAAATTTCGTATCTCATCAAGAGGTGGACGATGCCCCGAAAATTTCCCAACCAGTGCAAACTCAAAAGGCACCGCAAGAGCAACCATTTCTTCATCCGGAAACAACAAAGCCAGTAATCCATGACGCGAAGAAATTTTAAGCTGGGGAAACTCTGAAGAAGCCAAAGTGAGAGACGAAACATCCTTAAAGGATCTCGATTTGGGCTTCTCATCCAAAATCCGGGGTCACTGACACGATTCACAGCAATCAGAATTGAAAATTCGGCTTAAGGAAGAAAATCAAAAGAAAAACCCACAGGATTGAAAAAGAAGAGCATTACTCGACCGAAGCAGAGGCAGAGCATGTGTAGAGGAGAAGAAAACCCTAGACATCGTGATAGACTTCTTCCATTCAATTCATCTCCACTATTCCCTATCACAACTAGGTTATACTACATTGTAACTTATTTTAACTTCGATGTCACTTTTGAATCAATTTTTATCTCCATGTGTATAAAATTAAGACTAAAATTTTCTTTATATTGCCCTAAATATTAAAATGAAAGTTGATATGTGCATGATGAAGCTTGATAATAATGTGTAGGGGTGTCAATTTCGGGTCACAGGTCGGGTTCGTGTCGAACCCGAAATGACCCGAAGCTAAACGAGTTGACCCGAACCCGACCCAGTTTTAGATACGGGTTACTATTCAGGACCCGAACCCGACCCGATTCGGGTTCGGGTCAACTCGGATTGACCCGCTGACCCGAGTTATTTGCATTAGTACAAAAAAAAAATTTAAAAACATCAACACAGTAAAATTTAAACAAAAATTTGCATAAATAAAATTTTTATTTATGAATCAGAAGCAATTTGCTAATTACAATATACAAATTATACAATATATTAAACTAACAAATAAATTAAATAAATAATTACAATTTATAGATATTTCAAACCAATATTACAATTTACAAAAATTTTGAACTCCTTGACTAGTTGACATCTTGTGCAGTTGTGCTTGCCTGCCTGCCTAGCTGCACTCATGGAGTCCTGGAGATATAAGCTAACTGCAAAAAAGATAAACAATTAAATAGATATAATTTTAAATCCATGAATTAGTTGAAAGCTTGAGTTATTAGCTCAGATTAACCCTTCAAATAATTCATCATTCAATGAAATGTGAGTCAACAATATAATTTTTTACAGACTTACGAATTGAGATATTGCCATCCAAGGCGGCAATTTGTATTTTATACTTAGTATCTGTTTGATTAACCCTCCAAATGCCACCTGGCTGCAATAACTTTTTTCCCACAATTGACATCACAATCATCGCTACTCAACTTTCAATCCTTTCGGAAGCACCCAGCAACAACACATCCAACAAACATCCCTGGGCTTCTTGAAGCACCTAGCAACAACACAACAAACCCAGCAACCAAAGTATCACAGCTACCCAGCAACCAAAACAACACCCTAAACAAAAAAAAAACTCAATAACCTAAATGTTTAAAGATAACCAACACAGCATTTCAAGACATCTGCCCAGAAAAAATAAGACAACAACCAACCCAGCAAACCAGCAAGGAAACAACAACACAATCAAGTAGCCAACCAAGCAACAACACCCTAAACACAGCAAACTTAACATCCTAAATGTTTCAAGACAGCAACAACACCAAGACAGCAACAAACCCAGCAACCCTGCAACAATAGAGCCGACCATCTCCCTCCCAAACACAGCCGACCATCTCCCTCCCAGTTTATGATATTTTCTGTTCAGCCATCAAACCAGTTTCTGCTATTTTTTCAGTTCAGCAAAACATCCCAGCAAACCAGGAATAGAAATAGTTCATTACATCAACTTAAAGAAAAATTAAACATCAAATAAATTCACAAAAGTCATAAACTGATGTTCATCCAACTATTGAACTGTCACCAACATCTCCTTCATTGTTGTTCACATCTAAATTTAGGATATCATCAGTTATTGCGTCAATTTTTGGGTCTTTTACTGCTGCAATAATACATGTATTAAAAAATAAATTAGCATAATGAGATCTTAAACAAAAAACAAATAAAAAATGTAAGATGAATGAATAATCATTATGCTCTCCGTATAACCAATTCTTAGCACAAATTAGTGCCTCGATAATATCATGTTTTAATGCACTTCGGTATTGATCTAAAATTCTACCGCTATTGCTGAATGCACTTTCAGATGCTACTGTTGTTATTGGAATGCATAGTATATCACAAGCCATTGCTGAAAGACTGGGAAATCTATATTGGTTCCCTTGCCAAAACTTTAAAATGTCTAAATCAATACTGCTATCAATCTTAGGTTCATCTAGGTAGATGTCTAATTCAGATTTCCTAGGTGTAAAGGCATCCTTCTGGAATGAAGCAAAATCCTGTATTTTTGGAAGGGTATTAGAAATAAAAAATGGGAAATAAATGAAATGGTAAATATACATATAAAGATCAACAATGAACCTGCAAAAATGTAGACTTAATCTTTGTAGGACCCCCTTGTGCAACCGCATTCATTCTTGTACTTTCTACAGTTGGAGGATTCATTCGTGAATTGTAGTTAGCACACAATGATATTAACTTAAGTTTCAGCTTCCTAATTTCGGAGTTGTAGTTGCCAGCATACAATTTTTGATAACACAACTCAACAAATGCCATTTTATATCTCGGATCTAGAATCACTGCTACTGCCAAAATATCACTGAATTCTGACCAGTATTTTTCAAATTTCACAATCATTCCAGCAGCCATTTTCTTTATGGACTGATGGTTACTTAAAAAAACATTTTTAAGTTCCGCATAAGCTGTTGAAATGCAAGGGAAGTATAAATTTTCTGTAGGATATTTAGACCCAGAAATGAGACAAGTTATTTCATAGAAAGGTTCTAAAAACTTACAAATCTCTTCAGCTTTTTCCCATTCAATAGATGTTGGACAATTCTTGTAATTAGAATCAACCAATTCTAAATGTTGAAAAGCACGTTTAAAATAAATTGCACTGTCAAGCATTAAGAAGGTGGAATTCCATCGGTTGGTACATCCTAACGTAAACCTCGTCTCCCATCCAAGCAACTTTGTGAAGCACAATCAAGAAATTTTTGTTTTCTAGCTTGCGATCCCTTAACATACTTAATGCTCTCTCTTATTTTCCCAGTTGCACTATCAATGTCTTTCAAACCTTCTTGAACTACAAGATTAATGATATGTGCTGTGCAACGTATATGAAAAAAAGCACCCTCCATTATCAAGGCACCACGCAAATTCAAATGATTTTTTAGATAATCAACAGAACTATTATTTGCAGAAGCATTATCCAAAGTAATACTAAATAGCTTGGTTTCTATTTTCCATTCAACCAAAAGCAACTGTAACTGCTCAAACAATGAAATTCCATCATGGGGAGGTGGCATGAATGAAAAAGTAATAATTTTCTTTTGCAAATGCCAATCATTATCAATATAATGAGCAGTCAAACAAATAAAACCATCAGTATTTATAGATGTCCAAAGGTCGGATGTTAAACAAATCCTGCTTGTGACTTTAGATAACTGTTCTATTAAATTACACTTCTCCTTAAGGAAAAATTTTTTGCAATCATTTCTAGCAGTGTTTCTAGAAATTAATTGCAAGTCACGGCGAAGATATAACAAAACTGCTCGAAGCCCAACCCATTCCACACATTGAAAAGGTAAATCATGCATAATGATAGAAGCAGTAAACAAGTCACGAAATTCAGCATGATCAAACTTGTCATCAGACATAGATATTGAAGATTCAGTGTTGGTTTGTAAGATCAACTGTCCTATATCACGCATATTTCTTTTCTTATAATTTTCGAGGTGGCGTCTAAGATTACTGGTTCCATTTTTGCTATCACATAGATAAGTAGTACTACATTTCTTGCATTTACATTTTTGTTTTCCATCATTCGTATTAGGTAACATCTCAAAATGGCCCCAAACAACTGAGGTCATTCTTCTTTGTTTCTTAGTAATTGTCGCATCATTACATTGCTCGTTAGTGGGCTCTACAGGTATTTCACAAGTCTGTGCTTCTTCATTTCAGTAAAAGAAGAATTCCCTTGATTGGTATTGGAATTCTCCATCTAACAAAAAAAAATTACAAAACATAACTTCAATACTTAATGGGTTGAAGCTTGAAGGCTTATTACTCTAAATACTTAATAATAACAAATAATGACTCAATAACTGCAAATGCTTAATGTGTTGTTAAATGGAAATTAATGAACATAAAAAACAGCAGTAATTGAACAGAAAAAATAGCAGTAACTGCACTGAAATAACAGTAGAAACTGCACAGAAATAATAGTAGAAACTGCACAGAAATACCGGAACATAGAGTAGGGCTAGTTTGCATAGAACTAACAGCAGAACTGCACAGAAATAACAGCAGAACTGCACCAGAAATAACAGCAGATCTTGCACAAAAATACCAGAACATAGAGCTCGACATGGCTTGATCTCGTTTGCACATAATTAACAGCAGTAAGTGAACAGAAAAAAATAGCCGAAACTAAACAGAAATGCGATAGCATAGATGATAGAGCTTGACTTGGCTCGTTTCAACCACATAAGTGCATCACTGCAATAACCTAATAGAAAAACCAGCAGAAACTGAACAAAGAAAATTAGAAAATCGAGCTCGACTTGGCTCGTTTGCACCAGAAATAACAGCAGAAATTACACAAAAATACCAGAACATAGAGCTCGACATGGCTCGATCTCGATTGCACAGAATTAACAGCAGTAAGTGAACAGAAAAAAATAGTCAAAACTAAACAGAAATACGATAGCATAGAGCTCGACTTGGCTCGTTTCAACCACATAAGTGCATCACTCATCACTGCAATAACCTAACAGAAAAACCAACAGAAACTAAACAAAGAAAACTAGAAAATCGAGCTCGACTTGGCTCGTTTGCACCAGAATATCGGAAAAACCCTAAACCCAAAAGGAACTTCGCAATATGTTGATCAAAGGAAAAGGAGAAGAAAGGAAAAAAGATGAGAGATACAAACAGCGAGAGAGGTAAGTGTTCTTGTTGAGCCAAAGCAGATGTGCACGATGAACACCACGAAACCACGGACCAAGAATCTACCACAGAAGGAGAAGAGAGTAAACCGTCGACAGATCGAGAAGATCTGTAGAGAAGAAAACGATATTCGGAAAACCTAGACGAAGCAGCGAAGGAGAGGAGAACTCGAGTTTACGGCGCGTGAAATGAGAATGACGAAACCCTAACCCTATAAGTTGTAATGAATCCCGCTGTCAGAGTGTGAGGCGTGAGCTGTCCCGCACGGCCGCACTCGATTTAACGCCGCGTGAAAATACTAAACAGGTCGAAACGGGTCAGTTAACGGGTTACCGAGTTAACCCGGACCCGACCCGAAATTCCATCCGGGTCACTTTTATGAACCCGAACCCGACCTGTTTTTGAAACGGGTCGTGTCCAACCCGAAAATTCCGGGTCGTGTTCGAGTCGAGTTTTCGGGTCGTGTCAATTATTAACAGCCCTAATAATGTGCACCATGAAGTCTGGTAATAATGGAGTTGCTGGAATTAGTTGATCATCGTACATTTAATAGAAAATCATCTGATCTATCGATCTGTGAAATTCATTTCTTGTACAAGTGTT
Source organism: Dendrobium nobile (assembly GCA_022539455.1). Lineage (NCBI taxonomy): Eukaryota > Viridiplantae > Streptophyta > Magnoliopsida > Asparagales > Orchidaceae > Dendrobium > Dendrobium nobile. Next base: position 12,924,504 of record CM039721.1, on the reverse strand, counting down.
GGTATGGCATTCAGTGCAATCTTATAAAGGATAAGGAAATATAGAACTTTGATTTTATCTGAAGCCTTCATATTTTTTCTTGATAAAACACTGCATTCATCTCAAATATATTCTAACATTTATGAAAAAAATTTTTTTTTTCTCCACAAATTTCTTAAAAACAAAGAAATAAAATGAAATAAAATTAATATTATTATCTGTAATATAAAATAATTCAATAATTATTCTAAAATAGACTTTCTTTCATATCAATAAAAAGGAAAAAATAATTAAATTAACATTTATTTCGATCACCAGCTGCAAAGACACCATGGTCATCGGAATATACAATTAAACTGGCCCAGGGGCTTTCAATATTTTCTATCCTCTAACCACGCTCACATGAGAAAAAAAAAAAAAAACTTGAGTAATAACAAACATAAACACCCGCTTACACAGTGAGCTTATACATCAAAACAATTTTAAACGACAAAATACTTCCTTTTAAAAACCATCAATGAATTAGATTGTTAGAAAGACAGTCCGCCGAGGAAGGCGACTCCGGTGGATGGTAGCCAAGAGGAGCCATAGATAAAATTAGCGACGGTGAACTTTCCAGCCTCGTCCGGCAGGGTAATAACCCTGTATCCAGGCCACTGCACCCTCTTTCCGACGGCAGCTCCCGGCCCGTAGTTCATGTACTCTCCGTAGTATAAAGTGTCAAGGGCAAATGATGAAGTGTTCCAAGGTAGCCACCCACTCGGCTCAATGTGTCCTCCCATATACGAGAGCAAGTATACAACTCTAGAGTACATCTTCCATGGCCGCCCAAGAAACGTCTGAAAGCTCGAATCCCACAGACTGGCGTTGAGGTCGCTCGTCGGTAAAATCTGGCAGTCGTGGATTGAGATACCGGTGTTCTGGTTCGGATCCTTGCGGTTCTGCGCAGTAATGGTGACTTTCTGCATCGGAAGTGGTTTCCGAGCCCAAAGGCCACACTTTTGGAACACAACCGCGGCGTTGCCGAAGATAAAATCGACGGTTCCGTAGATGTCACATTCCCTGAAAAATTGCCTCTGCGAGTGCACATAAAGTGTGTCTTGGTAACCGATGATGCTGCAACGGTACACCACCGCGTGGTCGGCTCCGACTCGCAGCGCCACCGCTTGGTGCTTGTATGGCCCCGCCCAATTCTCTATTGTCATGTCCTTCATTATAAACCCGGCTCCTGTCGCGGCTGCAAGCACAAACTGGTAAAAAATTTTTCCGACTCACAAATGTTTGATCAAATGCTTCAGAGGAGAAAAGGAAGGAGATTTACATACCGAAAGTGGCTGTGTGGAAGGTGGTGTAGTTTTCGGATACACTGCGTGAGCCGGAAACGATGGTTTTCCCCTTGCCATCGCCGACGAACACGAGATTGATCTTTCTGCGGGAGACTTTAATGTTCTCCTCGTAGCGTCCGGCCTTAATGTAAATAATGATACGGCGGTAGCTTCCCTCTGGAGCGGCCTTAACAGCATCGTAAATAGTCTTATGCGTTCCGTTGCCATCCTTTGAAACAATGAAGTCCGGTTGGATTGTCGGCGCTGGCATCTGGAGGAGTTTCCGATCTCTCGGTTTCACCCAGTTCGGGAAGGTATCGTCGTCAGAGAGAAGGCGGCGCTTCCTTCGATGCTCAATGGGCACGCCGGCGAATTCCTCGCCGACGCTCGTGGCAGAGAACATGGCGAGGCAGTTGCTCACAAGCTCCGACAGGTCTTTCAAATGCCCTGCCATCTGCGCTTTCACATAGCCATCGGGGACGCCGTCGAAGCCCTCGGAGCAAGTGTCGTGGTTTGTCATCGCGGCGCTGAGCCAGGTCACTACATCCTCTCGCGGATGGCCGCCGCGCGAGACGGCCAGGAGTGATTGGCTGAGCTGGTCGACGGAGTCGTCGAGCAGTTCTATGCAGTCGTCGTAGGCGGCGCGGAGGCGCGGCTCCATGGGCGTTGAGGCCATCGCCGACGCCCCGTATAGCGCGGCGCCGACGCGGTGCAGGGTCATGTTGAGAGAAATGTGAAGGAGATCGCGCTCGCCGACACCAGAGAATTTCTCGAGTAAGCTGAAACAGAGTGACGGGTAACGGGCCAGGCCGCAATTACGGGTAATGGCACTGGTCGGGCTTTGGTCTATTAGCTTGCGGGCGGGTCGGTGGGCGTTGCTGCGGAGAAGCAAAGCGGCGGCGCAGACGAGAAGAAGAGTGAATATTAGAGTAAATAGGAGGAAGCGAGCGTATCGGCGACGGGAGGAGAGGGGAGTGTAGTCGGACGGGCTGATCCTGTCGTAGCCCATGGTTGCCTGTAGTAACTTTGGCGGCGAGGAAAAGGAATGCTTACCGGTGCTTGTGACTGCTTCATAATCTGAGTTTTATAAGGGAGAGGAAAGGCTTTGTAATAGTTAATGTGTTAGGTCGGTGAGAAGTCCATTTTCTTCCATGCTTATTGCCATGAGCTGGCTTCAACTTTTGATTGGTCGGGATGTCTTAACTATGCGAGTGCCCGTAGGAATGAAGACGACGATCCACGGTGGATTTGGCTTCATTGCAGGGAATTAACGGTGGATTTTGCGCGTGAAACCCCGCATGCGAGCTTGTTTCTCAACTGTGTAAGCCAGTGATGTAAGGAAGAAAAGTTCCTGACGGCCTTCTATATATTGTCATTAAAAGAAGCATTTTTAAAATAATTGAAACAAGTTCATCTCAAATTTCTCACTCAGAGCATACTCATAGCCACATCCACCCACATATCCACCAATATCCAATGGACATGAGTGGGTATGGGTACATCCATGACCTTGTGGGTGGGCATGGGTAGATACTAAACATCGGGGGACAAATCGATTTACATTACTAATTATCATATGCATGTAGTATATTACAGTAAGCCTTACTACGCAGTGCCTGACATTAAACCGCATCGCGACCACGATAAATTTTGATATGTGGCTTGAAAGTTTGCTGTTAGAGAAAAGGTTAACAAACCTCAATGCCATTAATCATGACAGACTGCATTTAAGAAGTGTAGAAATGGGTGGGTATGACATCCCGAAAGTAATCATAGGTGGGCGTGGGTGAGCAAAGCCTGCCAGCGCTGAGCAGGGATTTGCTTACTAATTAATTAAAAATCAACTCTTATAAAAATTTTTTCTCAAAATAACGATATTCTTAAGCATGTTGCAACGGTCATCTATGCCATTGATAACAACCTTCTACTAACAGCATGAGGTCTTCATCCCAGGTTTCTACTTGACAACGATTTACTTTCCAGACATCGAAGATGCTGTCCATTTTTATAAACTTTAATCGGTGATTTTGGAAAAATCTGGTGTGGAATTAACTCTGTCGTAGCTCAGTACCTCTCTTTGGAGCGGCCTTGGTCGAGAGGAGACGGATATTAATGATATTCTTCTTAGATATCTTTCATGCGCCCTTTAAAAACAAGTCTTTTCCTAGGGAAGTTTGCGTCTTTGAAAGGTCCTATGGACTCTGTAAGAGTTTAGATTGAGCTGAAAGCGAGGTGTCTTTATCCTCAGCAAAAAGAGATTGAAAGCTAAATTTAGAGGTATGATTGAGCGGAATTCCCTCACAGGAGGGATCATTCTTTTTTTGTCAACGAGCTTTTAAGTTAAGCTTATAGAGCTAAGAGTTTATTAAGCCACAAGCTTAAGCTTAAATAACTATTTGTACATCAAATGAGCTAAAATTTGTGCTTCGCTAAGCTTGGCTCATTCGCTTTTGAGCTGGCTCGAATAGTTCTCATTTCCTTTGTATCATTTGATTTAGGTAATTGAACTCTTGTTTTGGTTTATTCACTCATGAACTACTTTCTTGTACATATGATAGCAGTATTTTCAATGCCTTGTCTAGTGAACAACGAGCTTCTATTGGGACTTCCCTAGTCATCCGTCCCTGCCTTCTTTAACAAACAACGAGCTCCTATTGTGGGCAAATTATTGCATCCGGTCACCGGACACAGAAAATAGGTTCGGACATCCAATAAAAATTTGCCACGTCACTTGCGCTTTTGACTGCGCTTTTGACTTGCGCTTTGATTGCGCTTTACCTGCGCTTTACCTGCGCTTTACATGCGCTTTACCTGCGTTTTACCTACGTTTTATCTGCACTTAGTTTAAAGTAATATTTTATTAATATCCGGACCTATATCCGAATCCGGTGACCGGATGCAATAATTTGCCCATATTGTGAATTATCCAGTGGGTCCACCGATGCCTTCTTCCACAAATAGTGAGTTCCCACCAAAGTGTTCGACATACCTCGAGGCACTCAAATTCCTTCATAAGCATATTTACTTTTCACTTATACTTGGCTCATGCAACTTGAATATACCCAGAGCTATGATTTTTAAGGCGTTTGTTGGTTTTATGAGCCTCCTGAAATTTTATTTAGTATACTTATTAATGTATTCATTTAGATTTATAATATTATATATGTGTGTGTGAGTTTATCTAAATTATTTCAGATTTTTTTATGAACATAAAATATATTTCAAATAAATCTAAATATGTACAAATTATATTTTGCTAAAAGTTATTTTTTTATCACTAATATTTGGCTTGATGTTAAATCTATTTGTTTCATTAGATTATTTAAATATCATGACATTAAATTTTGGGCTTGATGATATTGTAAAATGATTTAGCATTGATGTATAAGCCTTGAGAATGGTTGAAGTACATATTGTTCGAATAACAAGAAAAAAAAGAGATATTTGAGAGTGCATGAAATCTAGCAAAATATTCATGAATGGACTTAAGACTTTGAGTGTTTCAAAATGGGGGAACTTTGAGGCTTGAAAACTCTTGTAGATAAAAGAGGGATGATTCTAGATCAATTATAAAAAATTTCATAATTTTTCAGGATATTTTGATGGATCAAAAGAGGTATAGAACCAAACAAGATCAGATTTAGCAAGATTTGGCTGAGGCTTCTTCTTAATGTTTTCAGCAGATTTTTGTGAGGAAATGGATGTGAAAGTAGTGTAGTAGCATGAGGCGATATGTTTAGATGAATTATACAATAAATAGTTAAATTAATTTTCTTAGGAAGATAGAACACTTACCACTTGCCAAAGTAGTAATATTTGAATAGATCGCCTAATCCCTTCAAAATTGAGGTCAACCATGCACGAGGCCACAGTTCTTATAAGAAACTTCAAATTTTAAATTACAACTAAAGTCGTCTCCTTCATTCCATCAAGTAACACCACAATTGAATTGCATAAGAGTGAGAAAAGGAAATGGGTGTCGACCGCACTAATGAGTAAGAGGTAGAGTGAGATAACTTATGATAACTTAACCCACTTTTTTATACTGACCAGCCAACCAAGTTTGGGCCAATATTTATTTGGTTTATTATAATAAAATAAATATGTGCACTTAAAGAAATATCATATTCCCTTCAAAAATTTAAAATCAAATTTTAAAAAATTTTAAATTATGAATTTTCAAAATTCAAAATTTTAAAAAATTTAAATTCAAAATTTAAATTTATAATTACTACCTCAAATACAAAATATTATATAATATTTATCACACCCATAAAAATAAAATAAAATTCAACAATTTTTTTTCTCTTTTTCTTTCGACCTTAAATCTTCTCAACTTCATTATGGCTATGTGCTCCCATTGTTAGTCATTTTCTTCATCAATGGTAATCTTGTGCTACATCACCTACCATGCACTTAATTGCATTTACTATTGACTAAATGGGTTAACTCATTGAATGCAATTTTAATTTTTCTAAAGCTAAAGCTATGCAAACAAAACTTTAACGTAGGGACCAAGGCGTTTAACTCACTCATGTGGATATTTAGAACTATGATAAACATAAGTCAACCCATGTTGGGTTTTGGTTAAACCTATTTGACCAAATTACTCATTTTTATTTATTATGGGTTCACTTGGATTCAAATGAGCCAAACCTTACAAGTTAGTTTTAACTTTAGATTTTAATGGTATCATCAATAGTTATCCCAAGCAAACCTAGCTTAAATGGGCTAGACTACGGAATGAACCAAATCAAAATCAATCTTCCAAATACTCTTAACCAAAGAGTAAGGCTGGGTGCACTTGACTACGACCAATGTGTGTTTAAATATAGCATCCTCAGGCTCATCATCTCCTCTTAGACCTTTTCTCAAGCTTGTATTGATAAAACATAAGCTCCAAATTAATAATAAAATGAATCATGTAAATACTAAATAGAAATATCAAAATTACAAACATAAAAATATTTGGAGCTTTTATGAGCTTCTTAGAATTGACTGCTCTCTAGTTCTCTTTTTCCTTAGCTTCCTAAAAAAGAATTTTGTTACAAAATGGAACTGATCTCATTTGAAATTTCATAAGAACATCAATCTGTTAGCTTTGAAATTATAAAAATATTTATCACCAATATAATCATAATTATTCTCAAGAGACTGTTTCTCTTGGAAAGTAATTAATCATAAGAGCTTAACTTTATGAGGAGCTTGTATCCCAGAATATAATTAACAATTTCTTTCCCACATAAGATAGGGGTAAAAACTTTATGAATGTTAATTATTTTTTAAAACTTTTTTTCTATCTTTGAATTCATTATATAGTAGTATTTTTTATATTTTGAGAAAGTATATTATTCTCTATGTTATATTTAACCAAAAAATATAATAATTTAATATGTAGTTAAATTTCTAATAAATTTTCTAGAATCTATATGGGAAGGGTTCCTCTAACAATTAAAGCTTCATTAAATTTTAATTTGATTCAAGTTATAACTCATCACTATAATTATGAATCTAAAATATCAACAACAAATGATGATTTATTATATGAGAAAATAAATTTGTTGAAGGTATTATGTAAGTATCTTGTGTAATATTAAACTGATTATAATTATGCAATACTTTAATATTATATCCATAGTAAGTTGATATTTTATCAAACTCGAACTTATAATATATTTCATTATTTTAAGGATGTATATTCTAAAATCAATAACTAATTTATGCATTATAACGAAGAAAACATGAATTAATTTTTTATACCATTCATTTGGTTATCATATGCAAAGTAAAGATTCCTTCTATGCTAAATTTTAATAAACTCGCATATTATTATACTATTTTGTAATATTTCACACATGATTTATACATTAAGAAGGAATATCTATGATGTGGATTCTAATTTAAATGTTAATAAAAATTAATTAATTTCATAAAATACACTCAAATTATGTTTTTAATTATGTGCATTGTTATATATATATATATATGATAAAAAGATGGCTAAATAAATGATCTATAATTGAGTAGACCCAATGGTTATCTATAATGTTGCAACTCGATCGGGCTCCAGAGTTTATAATTCTGATAATAACAAATATTACTGATTACATCTTTATTTCTCCTAATATTTATAGTGCATATCTATTTATGTATTGACAAATATTTTAGGTACAACATACACTGTTCTTTGAAGATTCATGACTTAAAATTAGGTAGAATAGGCTATGTTAAAAGCGTATATAATTTTAATTAATTTATTTTTAATTTCTTGAGTCAAATCCTGTAAGAGTGTATGCTAGCCTAGTAATCGTACACACACACAAGGGGAGGAGAAATAATTTAAAATATTTTATTTTTTTATACATTGTACTGTACGATCAATATCATACTAGACGATATGCTATTATAAAAATTTATTAAAATATTTTATTTATTTGAAAAAATATTTTTGAAATATTATTAATCGTAGTACGAATACCACATCATACTGAATGATATATTATAATTAAAAATCTTATCATTCATTAAATTAGGTAAAAATTTGAATTTGAAAAGTTGTTTTATTCAAACTATACGAACCTAATCATCTCGTACAATATTTAAAATATTGCCTAATTTAATCATATAATTAATCAATCAAATCTACTTAATTTTGATATCTTTATCGTACTATATGACTGGATTATACTATATGATCAATTGAGATAATATTTGGTTATCCCATGATTCATTCTAGACAAACTACATTTCGGTTGAACTAATTATATTATACGATTGTTCATTCGTACTAATAATCGTATAACACTAATATGCAAATTGAATAGTTCTTATTGATGATCATACAATACTAATATGTCAAATTTTATACTATTTGATAGAAAATTATAGTTTTGAAAAATATTAATTTTCTTTGGGAAAGTTAAATTTCTAGAATTTTAGTTTTGAAATCAAACACATCATTATGAATAGCAGATTGCCTCAGGAGGCGAATATACCATTCCCTAATGGGTTCAAATTTTAGAACTTTGAATTCTATCCTGATTATAATAGTCAAACTGAGGGAAGAATTACATATGATCCCAAAGGGTCATTATTAAATTTGATCGAGTGTTTGACTATAATGATCCAAATAGGAGATCACTAATTCCATAATCAAAGTTAAGATAATAAAGCAATATATCTTCCTGAGAAAAGAGGATATTATCTATTATTGATTATATTACTACTATTTTTTCTATTATTTTTTTGGTATTTCCCAAATATAATTAATTAAAGTTTGAAAACTTTGATATTTGAAAATTCAATCTGGGTTTCTAAATCTCCTACGAGTGTAAGCCATTGTAGTTAATTACATCATAGAAAACCAAAATTTCCTATGAATACTTTCGATTAAAATAGTGGTAGAAATTTTATTTAAAATTTCAAAGATTGATGTCAAATTAGGTAAGGGTTAGAAATTCAAATAGGATTGGTTCGAGGATGAGCACTTATTTCAAGAGTCCAAAGAGGAATGGTAGACAGTGTTTTGAGATTATGAATTACTTCAAAAATACCCTAGCCTATCTTAAGTGTTAGGCTTAAATTTAATTAAAAGAGATTTAAGTTTGAGTGATCAATTTTATTAGAAAATTGTGATTCTATTCCTAGAGGTTGAGGGCTTATAGCTTAAGCTTGCCTCAGAACCTAAGTCTAAAGTGGGTATTAAAAAGTAACCCAAACCTAGTTAATACAGTGCAAGATCTGGACTTAACCCATCCTGGATTGGGGAGCCAGCTAAAACACCTAGGTGCTTTAGAATCATGAGTCCAGTCATTTATATAAGAGTGGTAGGGACGTTAATTAGATTAGGTTTGAGGAAAGCGGGCCGGCATCTAGAATAGATCATAATTAGCTCCTTTAACTTATATTGGGTTTTTTATGTCTAAGTAAATATAATTAAAAATTAGACTCTTTTAAGTTTGTTACTAATATGATGCATGCTAGTTGACTCAATTGAATGTATTAGTCAAAATGAAGTAGTTTAAAAATTTGGCTTAAAAATAAGTTTTTTCCTAGAGATTGCACAACTTCCCCTTGACAGATCTGCACCCTCATAGGCCAGGTGGTCTGCCAAAACCCACAGGCGGGAAGGTCCCAAATAAGGTAGAGAAGGTATATTATGATGCATGAAAAACCCTCAATGAGTTCGAGCTTACTTCTTAGGTCCGTTAAAGTTTCTATCTGAGCTAAAATTTTTAATTAGTTTAAGTAGAAGAATTTTTTAGCATACCCTCATGAGTCTTCGATTATTCCAGGCTAAAATAAATATAACATGCAAATAAAAAGACTAGAAAAATATATAATTTATAGTATACAATTAATTAAATAAATCAATTAAATTAATTACTCAAATTAAATATTTATGTGGCAAGTGCCACTTAATATTATATATTCCAAAATTACAAAAAGTAAAGTGACCGGGTGCCACTAACAATAAGCCTGGATTTCTAATCCTAAAACTCAAGTGACATTGAGAATGAGTGTTCTCGCTATCCACTTCTTTGTCCTTCTACAACTTCTTGATTTGTTAGTTCTGGATATCAAAATGAAAAGAAATCCCTCCTTAGAAGGGGTGTTATCTTTTCTTTTTAGATATTTAAAATCATCCTAATTTGGATCTCCAAATGGAGAGGAACTCTTCCCTAAGGGATGTCCCTTCCTCTTTGGATTCCAAATTAGATATATAATCCCATTCTCAAAGTTCTTTAAATATTATAATTCAGACTATATCAAATCCCATGCATAGTTATAACCACACTTCGGCATGCTCTTTTAATTTAAAAGGGGGTCTTAAGCGTAGCAAGCACCTATGTAAAGCATAATAATATATAATAATTTTTTTATGCCCCCTTTACTTTAATTGCCCTATATAAGCATGACCACCTACATAAGATTGAATTAGTATAAAGCGTTCCTAGCCTAAGGGTAGATCTAACACACAATCAAACACATCACATAGTGCAGAAAGTAAGTAAACTAACACATCAATTCTAAGTTAGCAAACAGCTTGCAATATAAACCATGAAAAACTCGGCACACAACTATAGAAAAAGTAAACACTAGTCTAACTTAAGACTAGAGTAGATTATCCTAGAAAATAATCTAAAGTGTGTGTAGAAGTTGTGTGGTTTGGATATGTCGTATGAAGGATATTTGATTGAAGTTGTTTAAGATTTGTGTGGTCTAATTGAAGTTTAAATTTTAATGATTTAAAATTAATTTTAATTTGCATTTTAAAGTGCTAAATGGATATCACCTTTATTACTCACCAAGGCCGTGAAATTTATTTCACATTCCTTGGGGCTAATTTAATAGTCTCGCAGGCCTAAGTTACCTAGTGGTACCCGGTATAGTTAGATAATTTGATCTGATTAAGGTTTAAAAGTTAATAAATTTTATTTCAAGTTTGTTGATTGCTATTTTTAAGATTGATTAAATATTTCTGGAGTATTATAGAGTGGTTTTTGAATTTTAAGAATTTATTGATTATTTTAACTATTACTTTTTAATTAAGGTTGAATTTTGAAAGTTTAGTATTTTTACAAAATATTATACCTTAAGATGAGTTGTTAGACACTAATTTTATTGGATTTGGGTATTTCTAAAATTAGTTATGATTTTTCAAAGTTTGGAAATTTATTGAATTTTTAAAATTGGTTCAATTAAGGGGGTTTTTATTATTTGAGTTTAAATGAACTCCAAACTCATTGAAATCAACTCAAAAAGTCAGGACCTAAGGAGTGATTCACAAGTATTTGGGAATTTTCTGGAATTTTTTAATTATTTTTAATTAATTAAATTAATTAAATATTAAATTTCAATTAAAATTATATTAAGTTCAGATTTGCTATCAAATTAAAATTATATTATTTTTCTTAAGTTTTAAATTGAATTTTGATCAGTTTGAGGTATTATATGTATTTTTTTGGATTTAAATTTGATTTATTAGAATTTTTTTTAAATATTTTAAAGGGTTAATTAAGGGTTTAAGCTTAAGTGAATTAATTAAGGGGCTTAATGCATTTTAAAACCAGTGAGAAAAATTATATGGGCTGTATGTGTCACTAAATTGAAGTCTTCAAAGTTTTAAGTCAAAAGGATGTGTATCATAATTTCTAGAATTAATCTAAGTTTTCTAGACGAAGGTCCTTAATTTTTGTCCTTAATGATATCACTAGATTAAGTAGGTTTAAATCAAAATTTCTAACCCTTGACCAACATATACATGCATAAACACAATCACAATCAATTCCTAGATCTAAGAGAGCCTAAGCTAAGTGGTGTGTGCTTCGTAAGCATGCAAGATACAAAATTAATTAGCATAAAAAATATATTGATTAGTGAATAAATAGAAAATGATTATTCACTAATCTCCCCTATGATTTATGTTCAAGCATGCTTAATTTAGGTTTGAAATTCCAAATGATCTCTCAAATACTCTCAAAATTTAACATATATAGTTTTAAATTTAATTTAAATATTTAGAAAATAGGTTAGTTTTAGAAATTCTAGAAAATTTCATATAATTCAAAATAATTTTAAAAAAATTTCCAAAATAGTTTTAAAACAGTTTTAAAATGATTTTTAAAAATATTTTAATAGTTTAAGATGATTTATAGTAAAAATTCAAATTTTTTGAAAATTATTTAAATTAAAATTTAATTAAATATCACTTAAATGTTAAAAGTTTAAATAAATTATTTAAAAGTATTTCAAAATATCTTAAATCAAACTTAATTTTAAATTAAAATAAAATTAAATAACTCTTTGATCTCAAATAATTCAGAAATAAATTTATTTTGAAATTATGAAACTAATTAGATTTATTTAAATTAAATAATAATTAAAATATCATACTTTAAATATTTTAAAATTATTTAAAATATATTAGATATTTTAAAATGATTTATATTTTTTTAAAAGGGTTTAATTTTCTAAGCATTTTGATGTTTTATTCTAAATTTTTAGAATTATATTTAATTTATAACCTTTTTTTTATTTTTAGGTTCATAAAACATTTAAAATAATAATTAATTAACCTCTGGCGATGCGGCAGCGGCGGAGGCCACGTGGCGCATGATGATTGAGTGTTCAAACCATGGTCGGCGGCATACCAATCATGGGCAATGATTGCGCGGCGGCGCAATCATTGTCGCATGATTGAGGTGGATAGAAATCTGCATCGTCCACTTATTCACGTGGACGCGAAGCAGCAATTGTCTGATCCTCCACTATCTAATCAGATGGCTATGATCTCGGCGAACAGAGATCCGAATAAACATGCGGATCGCATGGTTAAGATACGTCGTGGTATGATGCAATCTGGACCATTGATCAAGTGATCAATGGTCCATAAAATATGCATTTAATAGTGGCCACGGATGGACCCTGGATCACATTTTGGGCTCATTTCAGGTGCATGAAATGACTTGAAATTTTAAACCTAGCTAGAATAAGTGAATAGAATTTGTGGGGATATATTTTTTTTTATTTTAAAACCACATAATGAAAAGCTATTTTGAATTATGTGCCTTGATTTAGGGTTTTAGATTTTACCCAATATAATGGATGGTTTTACCCATTTAATGGATTGTTGCATTTGTAGGCTGTCTACGCTCCATTTTATAGAAGACCCCTTGAGCTTCTAACATTTGGATCGAATGGAATACTTATTGGATGGATTTTTAGCCTCGATTCGCTGGAAAGCCCATCGTCTGCAACTTCTAGTGGCTGGATCTGGCTTGTGAAATGTGGGGGAAATGCTTGAGGTCTTGAATGAGCAGAGAGCTATGTTGGAGAGGCTCTAGGTAGAGAGAGAGAGAGAGAGAGAGAGGGTTAGGGTTATAATGATAGTTATTCTTAGGGTGTTGCCCTATTCAATCTTCCTCAAATCAAATGGATGGCTATAATCGGCTGGATGGACTCCGAGATGAATGTCAAGTGGCCTGGGAGTGGTTGGAAAGCTGGAGAATCAAGGACACAAGGACTAGTGAGGTGGAAAGGCCTCCTATGTCATTTTGATCACATGTAGATAGCTTGAACCATTAAATCCTAATCTAAAGGCTAGGAATAGCTTTGAGAATGTTCCAAAAAATGATTAGGATTAGTTTAATGGCTGGCTTTGGAGTAATTTAGCTTAAATGGGGATTTAACAAAGTTTGATCCACCCATAGCCTTGATTTGACTATTTGATCAGTCCCCATGTCATTTGGCTACCGAGGTGGCATGGGTGGAATGTATTGAATGATGGTTAAGTGATTTAGGTTCAAAGGGATTGAGGACTTAACCATTTCAAGAGGTTTTAATGACTTTTTGACTAGTTTGACTGGTCAACAGTCATCTTGGATGCTAAGGTGGCACATGGGAGTGTTGGGTGCTTCTTGGACTAAATCTTGAAGACTTGATTGAGGATACATAAAGGTTTAATTAAAACCATGGGTATTTAACCAAGTATATGAGTTAACTTGGTCTAGTAGGATAGGTTTTGACTCAAAGTGAGTCTAGAAATATTCCATGCATCAAATGGAATGGATTTAAGGGGTCAAGTTAAGCTTTTGAATGAATATAACGAATAGGCTCAAATGGGTCAAGTTTGATCAAGTTCAGGATCAGTTGTCCAAGTCAACAGCTAACAGGGTCAGGAATCCAATCAAATCCAAACCATTAAGGAATATGATCAAAAGAGCTTGAATGGGTTTGATATTGATATGGGATTTGATTTGAAAAGGCCAAGTTGAAGTTTGGAGGAAACTTCAAAATTGCCCTTAAGGGGCATTTCGATCATTTTGACCCCTAGTCAACTAGGGGTCAAAATGGGTCCACCAAAATGCAATTTAATGCTCAACAGGTCAGGATTAAGTTTCTGGATATGATTAGAGTCTTTGGGAAAACCTCTAAGGTCAAGATCCACTGGGTGGCAGGTCTAGTGGCATAGGCTATAAATATTTAAAAGTTTTATAGCCTTTAAATTTTAATTCAATTTTTTGGAGTTAGAGACCTCAGAATGAATCCAAATTTGGAAAATTACCTTTAGAGACATGTCCTATCAATATGTGATTGACAGACTCTAAATTAGAGGTCATTTGATTTGATTTTGAATTATTTGAAAAATCCTTGGAAAAGGCTTTTAGGATAGGGCCTTTAACCTTGGATTTTGTGTTTTAAAATATGGGTTTGATCATAGGGTCTGGATTAGATCCTAAGGTCTGGATTGATCTAGGTTCTAGATAGATCTTAGGGTCTGGATTGGTCATAGTGGCCTCATACAAAAATGAGGTCAACATGTACATCGTACTAGATGATCCTAAGGTCATCCTGTAAGATCTTTGATGGCTGCACTTCCAGATTCGTCATAGAATCCATAAATATAAGATTAAGTTTATGCGGAGATGGTTTTACTTCATTTAGCTAGTTAGCTTCACCTTACTCATGCTGGTCCATAATACTTATCCCATTAAATCTTCCCTTAAAGTTGTGTATGACTACTCGTTACATATTTCTGATGCTTATCATTCCAAGGCTATGTAATCCAAAAGCAAAGATAGATGTATTCTTACAACAATTAATTGATGATTTAAATTTATTATGATAAGAGGAAGTAAATATATATGATATCTCCACTAAAAAAACTTTATTATGAGGGTAATAATACTTTGGATAATTGGTGACATTCATGCGTACGGTATGCTCTCAAGTTGGAACACTTTTCGTAAATTAGCTTGTCCTATTATATGGAGTATACAAAGTCATTCACTTTAAAGCGTGGAGGGAAGAACACTTGGTTTGACTATCATCACATGTTCTTACCTATAGGTTATCCTTTCAAGAAAAATAAGGATGCTTTTGTTAAAAATAAAATGGTAATGTCGCAACCTCCTCCTAAATTAACTAGTGAAGAAATATTTGAAAGATTAAGATCCATACCCAC
Source organism: Dendrobium nobile (assembly GCA_022539455.1). Classification (NCBI taxonomy): domain Eukaryota; kingdom Viridiplantae; phylum Streptophyta; class Magnoliopsida; order Asparagales; family Orchidaceae; genus Dendrobium; species Dendrobium nobile. The sequence continues at coordinate 12,909,234 of CM039721.1, read as the reverse complement.
AATAGTGGATTCTTCATCATTAGCAGATTACAAATTGCCAGGGTATGGTGTCAATTAAAATTGGATAAAAAAGTTTTTTTTTTTTTGTCATTTCCATATTGGAGGACAAACCTGATTAGACATAACTTGGACGTGATGCATATACTCTTTTTTTTTTATAACATATTAAATAAATCATGGACATCAAAGAAAAATCCAAAGACAACATAAAAGTGAGGATGGACTTAAAGGAAATTTGTAGGAGGAAAGTATTAGAATTAAAGGATGACAAAAATGGAAATTTCTCAAACCAAAAGCTCATTTCACCTTGACTTTATAGAAGAGACGAGCAGTTTATGAATGGGTAAAGAATCTACAAGTACTTGATGGAAATTCTTTAAATCTAATTAGATGTACTAACATAAGATTTGGGAGATTATTTGGTTTGAAAAGTCATGGCTATCATATCTTTATGCAATATCTACTACTAATTTCCTTTAATTATTTGTTAGATCAAAATTTAATGCCCTTGATCGAGCTAAGTATCTTCTTCAATGATTTATGCTCTTTAAAATTAAATGTAGAGCACCTGATTCTTATGGAGCAGCATATCCCTTTCATTATGTGTAAACTTGAGAAGATAATTCCTCTAGTTTTTTTTTTACTCTATGGAGTATTTACCCATGCATTTATCATGTGAACAATAGTCAATGGACCTATTCAGTATCGGTGGATGTATCCTTTTGAGAGGTATTTAAATAAACTAAAAAAGATTGCTAGAAATAAATCATATCCTAAAGGCTCAATATATAAAGCATATTTATTGTACGAGATAACCTAATTTTACTCGTATTACTTTAAAATAACGTCACAATCAAGCTAGATCACTAAACCTCAGAATATGGGTAAATCCTTAAATTTATCTATATTCAATGAAAGTGGTGAACCTGTAGGCGCAAGCACCTTGCACTATTTGACTGATTAGGAGATGAGAGTTTCTATATTGTATGTCTTTCTTAAATGTGATGAAGTTAAGTCATATCTCGAGTAAGTATGACTTAGCTTGCTCATAAATTTTATCTAAATCTTTATGTTAACAGAAGTTTCACTGATGGTTTAAATACATCAAAATATATATCTATTAAATTATGAGTGATTTGATCAAGTATAGAATAGGGGTACAAGAATACATCAATTTTACGATATAATAGAAGTTAAGCTGGGTAGGAGATATTAAAAGTTTAATCGATTCATTATTACTAGCCATGCAATAAACATATATTTTGCTAACTATTCATGTAGAGTACGAGGCAAAAAAGATTAGCTCATAGTTATGAAGACCAAACCAAAGGGAGTTATTAAGAAACCCACATCAATAAAACCAACACATAAAAAAGAGCTTATGTCAAACTTAAAAGATCTTACTGACGGTGTGGACAATCAAATTACAACTGAGTATGAGTTGCCGTTAGATGAAGTAGATTTAAACATAGAGAAAAGTCATGATAAATCTGATAAAGGTGTAGATGTATCAACATGTGAAAGTAAATCAACATAAGGTAAATGATTTTTGACAATCAATTATGAATCAATAATTTATATTAATAAAATGGTTTATTTAAATATCATGACAATAGTTATTTTTTATTTTATTATTGCTCTACTTTATTTATTTAATTATTGCATTATTTTATATTAATTTTTTATAATTTATGTTGCTAAAATTTTTTTTGGAGATGGCTTCAGGTGTTGAGCCTAAAAGAGGAATGATAATTTTTTTTAAAAGCGCACAAAAAAGATGACTGATGGCCCAACCAAAAAATCTGTTTATACTGAGGGGACATCTTCATATCAGCCTGCCACCCAAGGTCAGCCTAGCCCACTTTTACCTACTCCTATAGCTAGTAGCTAGTAGTTCTACTCACTAGACCCCCACTTTCCTTTGATAAATGCCATGCAGAGTACTCCCTTTTACCCTTACTAACCACACCAGCCCCCACCTTCATATGGTGGCCCTCAAACTCATCCATTTCCACCATATGTCCCACCATACTATCCCCCACCACCCCCAGCCCAGTACAAGTGGACTTTCTACCCCAGTTGAAGTAGAGTAGTCAACAGATCGTTGAATATTGATTGAACCTGATGGGGATATGTACATACTTAAATTATTGTTAACATGCAACTAAAATTAAATAAATATTTTTAAAAAGTTTGTGGGTAGTTATTATATAAATATATTTTGTATTATTTCTTCTTTTCATAAGCTAATATAAATATATATTCTATATTATATATTTATTAATAAAAAAAGATTTTTTATTTGCTACCACAATCAAAAAGAATTCTAAGAAGCGTGGGTCAACTCGCATGCGAGACATATTTACAGAAATCAAAAAGATAGGCGAGCGACCACTATGGATTAGTGAGAGTGTATGGGCTAAGTTGAAGAGTGATTAGGGTAGCCTAGAGTATAACAAGAGGAGGGACCAAAATGGATAAAATAAAGCTTCTGATGTTTTGGGCATGGGTAGTTCCCTTCATATTGGGGGTTCAGTTCCACATACTGAGCACATATGATGTTTGATAAGGAATTTTAAAAGATTTTAATAATTTACTTTAATATGAATACTAATATATGTTTTTTACAAAAAGAGGTATTGGGTAGAGAACCGACCCCTATTGAATTGTATAGTCATACCCACAAGTAGCTGGGGGACCAATAATGGGTTGATGAGTGAGCAAAGAGAGCATATATAAGTATGTAAGATTAAAATTTTTGATGTCATATCTAAATTGCTTAAATTTTTATTAACTTTCATAGAAGGAGTATACACGACTTCGAGAGAGCCAAGTTGTAGTAGGTGAAGTTCTTCTAGTGGAGAATATTCTAACTACCCTACTTATCACAAACTATAGGAGGAATGCAGCATGACATAGTTTACAATTTAGTCTTGCATGCCCATGCATATGAGGGGAAGACATCTGGTGGCTCTAACTTTTTAGCAAGTACCCAGGAGTCCTTATATAACCAATAAGTAGCCACCCTTATAACCGAGTTGGAGTAGGTTAGGAAAGCACAAGCTGACTAGTAGATGTAGATGCAGCAACATATGCAAATGTAGCAGCAGATGCATATGCAGTAGTAAATGAAGATGTAGCAAACTCAATTGTTAGATGAAATGCAAAAAATGAGGGAACAATTCAGTGGGAAAAATACAGCTTCAATAGAGGAGGAGACTAATTCAGAGTAGATGTTGCATATTTTTTTCTAGATATCTATATTTATTTATTTTTGGACATATTTACTTATTTATTTTTTGGACATCTGCATTGTTTATTATTGGATATTTTTTGATGATATTCTTTTTATTTTTTGTTCATGCTTATATGATTATGTTCAATATTTGGAGATGTTTTTTATTAGAGGTGTATGTTTGAATGATTATAGTATTGGAACTTTTGTATGCAGATTGTTTTATTTAAATCATATTCATAAGTCAGACGGTTATTTTTTGTTTATGCTATAGGGTTTTCGGCAAATTTTATGTCGAAAACTCTGTCAGCATTACGATACAATGAAAATGAAATGTCATTTCTGGCGTGCTTTTATGCCAGAATTTCTGGTAGTAAATCCGCCGGTATTATCCGTCAACAATTGTGTGCTGAATTATCTGCCGGTATTTCCGATATACAAATGCGCCAGAAATATCAGGAGATTAAACACCAGAATCAGCTTAGGAAAGATGATGTATTAACATTCTCTTTTTTTCCGGAATTACACCAAAAATGTCTTAAAAAAATTTTCCGGCGATAAAATTTCATCGGTTAATATTTTTCGACGTGCAAATTACCATTGGATGCATTTTCATCAGAAATTCACCAAAAAATGGGATTTTTTTGGTGTATTTCTAGGGTTATAGGCGTATAACACGACATTTTCTTTCATTGAATCATTTATAATTAATAAGAAGAGTACATATTCTTAAATGAATTATTAAAGTTTGTATAGTTCAATAAAACTATTATTCAGATAAATATTTTATGGTTATATATCAATATTTTAATTATGGTCAAGTGGGATATAATAATAGAGCATATTTAATTAGTGGAAAAGAAAGAATATTTTACTTTAAATCTTACTTAAAACCCAATTAAAAGCTTGAGACCAAGAATCTTTTCCACCAATAACTTATAATTAAGATTCCACTAGTGAAGAAAGAGTTAAAACCACAACAACTAATATAGTAATTAGATAATTAAAATAATTTCAAACAAAATATACCTCCTACTTGGACTAGAGTATTGCTTCAATTTCAAAACAATTGATTAGAATTTTGTTTGACTTTTGTTCCATCCAATCTTTCATAGGTAGGATCTATAAGATCTTATTTTTAAAGGTAAAAACTTGATTGGTATCACCTAAGGTGGTGATGGAAGGGTTATGTTGTCAAGGATAAATTAAGAATTAATATATTTGGACAAATTTGGTTGAAGCTAAAACTTCTAAATTATTAAAAGATGGGTTTTCTTAGGAGAAAAGTAACGAGAAACATCAGATCAAAGGTATGAGATGTTAGGAAACTAATTGTGGTGTTCTTATGGATTTTGGATCATTGTTTGAGGAGTTATAATATTTTTAATTCAGTTACTTATAGCTAAAAATTATCTCCCCATAGCAGGATTTTGGTTATGATATCTTAGGATTATTGTTGATTCAAGAACTTAAAAGGTTGTGCAAGGGGGATGTGGGGATATTTAGGACAGTTTTGGAGAGGTTAAACTTGTTATGGGGTTAAGGGAAGCTAGGCTCGAGACTAAGTGGAGCTGATGAAAATTTTTTTAGGAAAGAGAGGGACTAATGGTTGTTGGTCAAAGTTTTAAAAAAGAGGTTTTGAAAAGTCTAATATTATTTGGGAAGTTTGATATTGAATTACAGTCTTAAAATCAAATATCTCATTATAAACAATATATTGCCCCTTAATGCAAAGATATCGTTTGCTAACTAATTCAAATGATGAAACTAAAAATTGTCATCCCGATTGTAGTAGTCGAATTCAAATAAGAATCACATACGATCCCGAAGGGTTGAAATGAGATTCTAATAATGTTCAACCAATATAATCTGGATGGAAGATCATTAATTTCATATTTTATGTTACAATAACAAATGATGTATCTCTCGAAAGAGAGAAAATATCACTCATTATCGATCTATGGAACATAACGATAATGATCATTATCGACTTGATTTTCCCAAAGAAGATTAATTTTGAGTTTCAAAATTTTATTTTGATAAAGGTGGATGTGGTTCTAAATCTCTTGCGAGCACAAGCCCTCGTTGTTAATTACATCATAGGAAATTGAGATTTCTTATGAATACTCTCGATTAAAATAATAGTGAATTTTTGTTTAAAGATCTTTTAGGACTAATATCAAAGGAACTGAATTTCAAAATTTCAAGTGGGAATGAATCAATTTGGAGCACTTATTTTCAGAGTCAAAGAAAGAAGAGTAGGGGATAATTTAAGATTCTAGAACAATCCAGAAGTGTCCCAACCTAATTTAAGTGTTAAGCTTTAAATTTTGGGATTGAGAGAAGATTTAGTTTGAGTTGAGTATTTTATTAGAAATTTGGTATTATATTCCCGGAGGTTAGTGTCTTATGATCCAAGATCCGACCCGGATCCTAAATCTAAATTGGGCACCACACAATGATGATCTGAATCTAACTAATACAATGCAGAACCTAGACTTATGTCGGCCTGGATTGGGGAGCCAGCTATCCACCTAGTTCATTTTAAATATACAAGTTTGATCATTTAATAAAAGAGTGGTAGGGACATTTTTATTAAAGTTTTTGAGAGATGGGCCAACGTCTAATGATTATCCTAAGTGGCCCCTTGACTTATGTTGGGTGAAAGTGCTAAAAAAATGCAATTAAGATTTAGATTCTCTTAAATATGTTTATAATGCAATATATGCTGGTCGAAATACTCAAATCATGAATGCTTGAAGTTTTTGAAAAAAAGGCTTAAAAATACTTTTTTTAGAAGACTAGGCTTCCCCATATTCAGCACCTCATCCTAATATGTCGGATTATCTGAACTCTACCATCAGGCGGGAAAGTGTCTAAAATAAGAAAAGAAGAATGCATTAATATTCATGCAACCCCGGGGGCGATCCCCAGTTTATTCCCTAGATTTGTTATCATTTTATATTATTTAACTCCTAAAATTTTAAATTCTTTATTATAAGTAGATGAATTTTCACATCCTCACAAGCCTCACGTATCCAAGCTAAATAAAAAATGGTATGCGATCACCAAAAAATTAGAAAATTAGGCAACCCTATACGCAATTAAGTCAACACATCAATTACAATCAAATTAATTAATAAATATCATAGACAAACTGCCTTGCTTATTACAATCCAAAAATACAAAATTTAAAGTGGCCGGGCACCATTGATAATAACCTGGATTCTAATCCTAGTGTAGATGAAAGTGACTTTGAGTGGGATACTCTTTGTCTTTAATTCTTCGATCTTCCCTCCTTCGGACTCCTTGGATTCTTTGTAGCTGGCTACCCAAATGAAGAAGAGAACTCTTCCCTCGAGGTGAAAGGTTACTTTTTCTACTTTGGGTATGAAAAGATGATCTAAATTTGGATTCCCAAATGGAAAATGGACTATCACCCTTAAGGGTATCCTTTCCTCTTTGGAATCCAACCTTTGGATCTATGTATCCCAACTCAAACGTACACTTTCACAACTCAATACTTAATTAAAATTTCATTAATAAGAATGAAAATTCTAGACTCTCCTATAGGTTATATATATATATATATATATATATATATATATATATATATATATATATATATATATATATATATATATATATATATATATATATATATATATGCAGAAAAGAAAATACGCTGGCCATGCTCTTTTTTATTGGGGGGCTAAATAGTTGAAGCCCTTGTAGTAATTTTTTTTATTATTTATTTAGCCCCCTTTATTGCCTTGCATGAGCGTGGCCACCTGTAAAAAACTCAGTGAGCATCTAAACCGTTCATAACCTAAGGGTAAAATAATCACCAAACACATTATCAATCTATAGTGGAGTAGAAATAAGCAGACACACCAAGCAATTTCAACCACAACATGTAATGGAATCTCGAAAACTCAGCACATAGCAAAAAAATAAACACTGGCCTAACCTAGATCTAGAGTTAGTAATCCTAGCAATCCATATAAAGTGTGTGTAGTCAGTCGAGTGGCTGGGGTAGATCCTAAATTGGGTAGTTTATTGAAGTTATCTAATGTTTGAGTTTGTTAAAGGCTAAAGAAGGACTTTTTTAATTAAATTTTAAATATTAATATGTTAAAGCTTAATTTGGATATATTTTAATTGTTAAATGATTGCTACTTTTTTTGCACACTAAGGCCATGAAGTTTATTTCACCTTCCTTGGGGCTAAGCTAATAGCCTTTTTGGCCTGGGTTACCTAGTAGCAATCTAGGTTAATTAAGTTAATTTAGTTGGTTAGATTTAGAGAATTTTGGAATTTTAATGAATTATTAATTTTTTTAATGTAATGGATTACCTTAATATGTTAATTAAGGGGTTAAAATTTGACTTTTAAAATTAAAGTAGATTTTAAATATTTAAGATTTTTACTAAATGTTAGAGCTTATGATGAGTAGTTAGACTATTAACATGTTCAATTTAAAGTTTCTAATAGAGAGTTATGGATTTTAGAAATTTGAGCATAGATTTTGACTTGAGTTTGACTGGATTGTTGACTTTTTAACTCTGACTAAATTTTGTAGGTTTGATAGTTTCATAAACTATTAGATTTTAATTCAAGTTAAGTGCCTTTGAGTTTGGTTAAATTAGACTTTTTCTAAAATTAATAATAATTTTTGGAAGATTAGGGATTTATTGAATTATTTTAATTAATGACCCTTTTTTGTGATTTGAACCCAAATAGATTCCAAACTTCTTGAAATCACTCCCAAAGACCAGAAATGATCTAATGAGAGATTATCAAGTGTTTGATAATTTATTGGGATTTTTATTGATTTTCCTTAAATCTTGAATTAAGATGAAATTAAGGGCTGACTAATTAGGATTTCATTTTCCCGGGATAAAGGGTTGAGACTTAATTAATTAGAGTCCTTAAGTGAATTTTTTGTATTTAATAATTATTTTTAGTAAATTATTTAAGGCTCTATGTTAATTATAGGGGGACTTTCGATACTCCTAACTAGTGGACCAAATGAACCCTAAATCTAGTGAAATTTGAACCATAAGATCTTCTTAGCTAGAAATCCAAACACACTGAATTTGAGCTCAAATGGATCTCTGTAAGGAGGCTAACCAAGCCACCTAAGGTGATTTCTAAGTCATCTTAGAAAATTCCTCGGGATCTACCCTAGGCTCTGATTGGGGCAAAATCAATGGCCCTAAACTTTTTATACTAAACATCACCATCACACTAAAATATACATCCAAATTCTCATTGGAGAGATCATGGCTCCAATTTGAATTTAAGGGTCAAACCATGACCCTTGAACCCAAATTGGCATGAAATTGCCCTTAAACATCTCAAACAAAGAAGGGAAAATTTGGACATGTCACGAACATGCCCCAATTTGCTCTCCCAAAGTCCCAATCCACGGTGATTTTAATTTAAAATGTAATAATAAGTAATACAATAAAATTGAATTTAAAATTTATACATATTCAATTAGGACTTGGGACTACAGGGATTTTGTAGATCTCCTTGAGATCTTTACAATGAGTCTAAGAACACCTAAAATGGTCAAGTGTATAGAGAGATACAAATTTTTAAAATTTCGCACAATTTTAGTAAAATTAAGCCCCTTAATTATCCAGTCAACCGACGATTTACACGCGGCGCCTTTCGATTGGCGGGGCAATCATTGGTAGTTGACTGGATAATGGTCGGGTTAACCTCAGCCGTTGGATGAAACAGAAGATGGTCGAGATCGAACGGCTTCCGGAACTATAGGATCTAATCTGAACAGTCGATTGAGATCAATGGTTAGAATTGTGTCTTCCACCTCCTACACAAGCCCAAGTCTGTAAAGCTATTCTGGCGTGATCAAAATGATCCCATCGGTGGATCCTTACAAAATTTCACATGGAGGAATAAAGGGATGGAAACCTTCAATCCAACGGTGGAAATCTGTTGGGGTGAAGGTTTCCTTCACACCTGACTAGACTACATATCTAGGGAGTTTGTGATTAAAGTATTACCATAGAGAAGGTCTCAATGAATGAGCTTCTCTGTCAGGAATCTTCAGCATATGAAGGTGAGGAGATCTCTTTTAGACGTCAAGACCAGATGATGGCTGGGGGTGGGACTTTAAGCAGACTATGGATGTACTTCATCGGAGTTTACTTGAATGAATGGATGGGAAAGGCTAGGAGATTGGAGAATGGGAGAGGAAAGTCAAGGGAGCTCTAGAGAGTGATTTTAAAAGCTTAGACATGAATGCAAAGGTCTAGAACTAGCTTCCCTATTCAGATCACTCCCGTGAGCTTGGATGGACGGGATCAATCAAGATAGCCATTGGATGGCCTCTAGGTGGTAGGAGACACCCTCCTAGAGGTCCATGAGGCTGAAGAAAATGAGCCCAGCCTTTGGAGGGCTTTGAGTCAGACCCGAGGTGGGGGAGACCACCGGAGTTCATTCTTCATTAGTTCCGGCTACTGCCGGCAGGGTCTGGGTCAGGCTGATCTAGAAAGGCATATAGGGATGTGTTGATCTTGGATATGAGATCAATTTGACTTGGGGGATTCCAATTCGATTGGATGATGGCTCGGGTTGATCGAAACCTCCTCAGTTGGGTCAAATTGGGCTTGACACAGGTAAGGTCAGACCCTGGGTTTGATATGGGAAGTGGGTCTGGCTCTGATGCATCCAATGCTAGTGGCAATTGAGCTTGAACTTTCTTGAGGTGGGAGATGGCTCGGGTCAATTTTGTTTTGACCACTTTGGGCTAGCCTAAAGGTTGACCCAAGTCAACCCAAAGGATGGGTTGGCTAGGCTAGGTTCAATTAGACTTAGGATAATAGTTGGCTCAATCACAAGTGGTTTTGTCCACTTTGGGTTAGCTTAATTATTGACCCAAGTATACACAAGACTTGGGCCGGCTAGAGAAGGTGTATTGGGTCAAGGGAGAACCAATGCCACCATTTGTTGGGTTGAATTTGGCTAGAATTGAAAATTGGCTCAAGGGGAACCTTTCTTTGGACACTTGGATCAAGCCAACTGGCTAACCCAAGTAGGCCCAAGGCTTGGGTCTTCAAGAGGGCTCTCTTGGAGACCTACTGGGTCACCCCATGGGTCTAAATGGGACTGGGAAGGTCTTGGTCAAAGGATTTGATGAGTAGAGGTGTATGGGGAATTTGGTCAAACTTAGTTGATTTGGTCAACCATGTTGACATAGGGTCAATAGTTGGTTCCATTGAGTTCAAATTAATTGTATGAACTCAATGGGGGTGGTCTCATGCCAAGAGGAAGGCATTTGGTTTGAAATAGCCATTTGATCCCAAAGGGGACACCTTAGTCAACCATGGTTGACTTGGTCAAATATGTCAAACCAAAGTGTGGGTTTGGGCCCAATGTATTCCTAGTGGTGTTTAGGGTCCATTGGGATGGGTTTTGAGGGTTGGGATAGGAATGTTGGATTGAGCTTAGGGGAAAAGACCCAAAACCCTTAAAAGGGTATTTTGGTCATTTTGACCCTTAGCCAATTTTGGGTCAAATTAAAACAAAAAGATGTAGAGTATTGATCAATAGGTCCTAATGAAGGTCATCGAAGTATTTGGAATGTTTGAAAAAGGTTACAAGGCCAAGATCCATAGGATGGCAAATCCAGTGGCATGGGTTGTTAATAACTGAAGGTTTTGTAGCCTTTGGGAAAAGATTCGATTTGAGGGACTAGGAAGGTTGGATTGAACTCAAATTTGGATAGATGAACTTAGAGACATTTCTAAACAAGAAACAATTGATAAACCACAATTCAGAAGTCATTAGACTAGGTTTCATGAGGTTTGAAAGTTCCCCTGGAAAAGGTTTCAGGACCTTAGTCCTTGGCCCTTGGATTTGGCTTGAAACCTTGGAATTGGATTGAGTTTTGGATTTAGATGATTAGGTATGGCTTATCCATACCACTAACAATCAAAGAGATGATTTTTAATGGTTGGATGAGATTTGGAAGTTGATTGAGAATTGATTGAAGGTTGACTGTTGGTTTATCCAAGAACTGGATTGGGAGGTAGGATTGAATTTGATTGAGGTTGGTTTAGGTCTTATCAGGACTTATGTAAAAGTGAATAGAGACTTACCAATCACTGGGTCACTAAAAAGAAAACCAAGTGGGTCTTATTGACCTCATACAAAAATGAGGTCACAATGGTAACAAGAGAAAATAAGGACTCACTAAAATCCTATATGATTAGTTATGAAGCTTCTTCAATGAATAGAGCAGTCACCAAGCCTTTACTCAAAAGATTTGCACAAGCAAAATAATTTTTAATCAATGAATCATAAAGTACAAGGAAAATTCTTATTTACAAGCTTTCTCCAAGCCTAGATAACTTAAAAAAGCCATAGGAGAAAATTACTTGAATAATCACAGATTCTTATTTGTATGTCTAAGCTATACAAGAATTTTCGTGTGGTTATTAGGGCGATGCAAGCTAATATTAATACCAAGTTTTTTTGCCTTACTTAAAACATATTTTATTCTTAATTTTTTATCTTTGTATTTTGTTTTATCTTTTTTAAGTCCAACTTATAGCATTTGTGATATATTGGTGGTGAACCACCACCACCACATGACCTAGAGATCGAAAGAATACTCTTGAGGAAACTCATTGATGATAGCTAAAGTGATATGTAATATAGCTTATACTACCACAACCACCCAACCATGATTATTTATAGCCACTCCTCTGTTACAGCAGGCTAATGCTTGTACATCTTAAATCCTAACCATTGTCGCATAATAAAACTAGATCTATTCGTTCTTATATCTCTTTGTTTCAATTTTATTTTGTAAAGGAACTATGCAATTGCTAAGGAGAATCATCAGAATTCTTTGCTTCATTGTTCTGCTTTAACATACAAAACTCGTCCTTTTATGTATCTCTGTTTTCTTCTTATTTTCTCTTGCAGGAAGCTGTAGTTTGAGGAGGTTTCACATGGTCCCATTCTCTACAGGATGCTTCATGCTACTCTTAAGCTTCCAAGCACTTGATTTGGCATCAAGCTATGTCCACCGAATTTGATGCTTTACAAGCTCAAGGAACTTGGACACTTGTGTCTCCTTCACCTAACCAAAATGTTCTTGGTTGCAAGTGGATTTACAAAACCAAATACAATGCCAATGGCTCTATTGCTAGACATAAAGCAAGATTAGTAGCTCAATTCTTTAAACAAGAATATAGATTGGATTATTTAGAGATATTTAGTCCGGTGGAAAAGTTTCCAACTATATGTATTCTCCTTATTGTTGTCGTGACTCACAAGTAGAATATCTTACAATTAGATGTTTCTAATACTTTCCTCCATGGAGATCTTATCGATTCGGTGTATATGTCTCAAACAATTGGGTTTGTTGATCCATTACGTCTGGATCATGTTTGTCTTCTCAAAAGTCTATCTATGGCTTGAAGCAATCATCAAGACAATGGTTTGCTAAGTTTTCTACTCATTTGGTCAAGTTCGATTTTCAGCCTAGTTTAGCTGATCCCTCTCGCTTGCTTTACCAGCATGATTCCAAAAATTTATACATCTTAATATATGTGGATGGCATCTTATTAACAAGAAATGATGAGTAGCTCATCCAACACCTATTACGGGATCTTCACAAACACTTCAGCTTAAAAAATTTAGGTAGCATTCATCACTTCCTTGGTATTACAATGTAGTCAACCAAAAATGGCCTAACTCTAACTCAGGCGTCATATGCCTCAAGCATTCTTTCTAGAACTGGTATGGAAAATTACAAATTGGTAGCAACTCTGAAGGCTGTAAAATCTCCTACACCTTTCCATAGTGAACAACAATTTTACAATCCAAATTTATATAAACATTTAGTTGACTCTTTGCAATATTTAACTGTTACTAAACCCGATATCTCCTACATAGTTAACAAAATCTGTCAATTCTTGCACAAGCCTTCAAATGGACATTTTTATCTGCTCAAATGACTTCTACAATATCTCCAAGGTACATTGTCATTTGGCATATTGATCCAACCAACTAATTTATAACTTTCTGCATTTTCTGATTCAGATTGGATTGGAGATCTAGTTGATTGTAAATCTACAACATGATATTATGCTTATCTTGGACAAAATCTCATTCATGGCAAGTAAAAAAAGCACAATACAGTACCTAGATCATCTACTGAGGTAGAATATAGGTCTCTTGCAACTATAAATGTCGATCTCTTATGCCTAAGAAGACTTCTACTTGAATTTGGGATTCCAACAAACAATATTTCAGCTAAGTAATAACTTTAGCCAATAATCCTATTTTCCATGCTCGTACCAAACATATAGAGATAGATTACCATTTTATTAGAGACTGTGTTAAACCTAAATCTATCGTTATTCATCACATCACTACAGTTGATCAAGTGGTTGATATCTTCACTAAACCTTTATCTACTAAAAGGTTTCAAGATCTACGAACCATGCTTACACTCTTTGATATGAGTGTCATCTTGCGGAGGGATGATATGCTGAAGTGATAGGCAGTATAGCTTATACTGCCACAACAGCCCAACCATAATTATTTTCAGCCACTCCTCTGTTACAACAAGGTAATGCTTGTACAGCTTAAATCCTAACCATTGCCGCATGACAGAACTAGATCTGATTTTTCTTATATCTCTTAGTTTCAATTATATATTGTAAAGGGACTATGCAATGGCTAAGGTGAATCATTAGAATTTTTTGCTTCATTGTTCTGCTCTAACATACGAAACTCATCCTTTCTGTATCTCTGTTTCCTTCTTAATTTCTCTGATAGGAAGCTGAAGTTTAAACAAGTTTCATAATTGAGAGGAGGTAAACCATAAATTTTGTATCATTCATATTAAAAAACCTGAAAGTAGATACTACAAATTTGGTCATGAGTTTATTTTATCAAGACATTCAGCTTGATTATAAATTTATTGAACCTGAATTTTTTTTGTAGAAGCCTCCAATTTGAGAAATGCATCAAAATTATGTCATTTACTCAAAATTAAATTGAAATAAAAAACTCTTCCTAATCTCAAATACCTTGAGCATTTCCTTACTATATTTTTCAAATTGTAATTTTCCTTAATTCTTAAAATAAGAACGCTGTTTCTCCTTTCTTGAAACTATCTTCTTCTTCTTCTTCCAGCCAGAGATTTAAGTCATCCTTCAATTATTTCAACGGGGCCTAACCTTTGTGCTTCCACCAAAACACCAAAATGTTGTTTTCTGTGGTTGGAACCGAATGTGTAACACAACTAAAAAGCAGCTCAACCTGAAATCTATTGCCGACAAAACCTAATTTCTATTACCTAATAAGCATCAGACATAACTCCTCACTGAATGAAGGGTGGTGCTCATTTATAAGAAGCTCTTTGATCTTCATATGCTTAGCTTATTCCTTACACATTTCGATCGGCTTCATTATTTCTTGAGAGTTAATAATTGCACTGTGCTAGCTTCCTGTCTGTTGGTGCCAAAGCCAAGCATTGAATATCCTCAAGGTGCAATGTTGAATGCTTACAGATCATGTGAATTCCGAAGCAATGCAAGAAACGATAATGTTCAGTTCTGATCACGTAGAAAAATTATAAAATATAAATAGCCTCGTTTGAGGCAAATTTTTATTATTTTTTAAAATAATTTTTTGGTATAAATATTTTAATTTTGTACTAAAATTTTGATTTAAGAAATTATAAGAAAACTATCCCGAACGAAGTCAGACTGATTTTAAAATTTCTGAACGTGCATTAAAATTAATATGTATTTTTGAATTATATTATTCTTAATATAAATTTTAAAATTTTATTATTCAGCTTAGTAAGATTTGCACTGCATTAAAATATTTTTGCATAGATTTTTTTATTGATCGTTCAAATATGATATTATTATTGGTGTATACGTGCATGGGGCCCACATGGACCTCGTGAAACACACATTGAGACAGACGCATATGATATCTTGATGTCTAGGTGGTTGCGCACCATACATGTATAGCCATCCATAGCTAATGTTTTTTTTTTTCTTTTCTTTTTTCTTGAGACATTTAGGTCATTTAAGGCAAACTCACACACACAACGCATACACAAAGACTCGAACCCACTACCTCTTAACCATATTGTATCAAAGGTCTACCGTTAAGTTTACAGTCAATGGCTCTTTAAATTTTGCAGAATTTGGGAGATCGAAATTTATAGTTTATTTTTGTGAATTGGGAATCCCTTAATTTCACTATTTTCTAAACATACTCGAACTTTATTGTGTCTCTATTGTTATTGTTGTGCAAATAAACACAACAATAAAAAAATTACACAACACGAACACAATAAATATAGCAATTTATGTAGTTTGGAGAAGATGTCTATGTTTACGGAGAGGGGATCGGATGATATTTTCACTAAATTAAAGAACAATAGGGAATTACAATGAGCTTTCTCTTACTCTCATTTAACAACAGCACCCACTAGGGCTTTATTTATAGATTTGAGATGAAATATATTAAAAAAAGTTTCATAAACTGATCCCTAATCAAATCATCAACATAAGAAAATAATCAATATTCAATTTAATACATTAGTTGAATATCATAGCTTTTACAAATAAATTCAATTTTATTTGCAATTAATGCTAAATCAATAGCTACCAATATCGATAGCGGCTGCCACTCGCCGCTGCCAGCGCATGCTGTTGCAACCCACCATCATTTTCGATTGCTGCAGTAGGCCTTCGTCAGCCCTCACCGCTATAATAACCACTAAGGCAAGCTATTGAGATATTTATCTTTTTCCTTAAGTCCAATCAAATTTTAACTATTTTAAATCATTATCAGTTAATGATTTTAAAATTTTAATTAAAATAATTTAAATTTTCATAAAACAAGTCATTGATTGATCTCTTAAGATTATAGTATACTTCATATATTAATGTTATTCACTAATTTTGAATGTAGAAGATAGAACCAATCCATTCTAATTATTTGCCCCTCCAACTAAATCAATTATGATCTAGGACCCATATAACTCATCAAATACACTATTATTTGGAAAGAAAATATTCCAACTTACCCATACAAACGATTACTATGGCATCAGACCTTTCAATATCTGGCTAAGGTTTCATTTAGAACGATTTTTTTACTGTTTTTTAAACTACTTTTTAGTTAAAAAACTGTCAGTTTTGTACTAAATAGCTGTTTTAAGCGGTCCAAATGAAGCCTAAGTATGTAAAAGTCGGTATGAAACTACATGAAAGGACAAAATACCTTAAAATCTATTAGGTGTTCCTTCATATCAATAACACCATATCTGACTTTTTCCTTGCAAAATTTTAAACTTTTTATGCATATAGCTCTTCCATTTTTAAGTAAGAAAATTTTAAGCACATCCTCTTTGTTATCTGTTTGTCTCCATATCTTATTTTTCTCTTGTCCCATCAAAATAAATTATTAATGACTAGAGAGAGAGATATCAATAAAATTTGATCGATGGGAAATAGTTAGGTCATATATATACTCATATAATAACATAAAGACAAGCCAATATTTCTCACACTCTACAAATAAAAAAATTTACATATTTTTAAGTTTTTATCTTCAAGATCAAAAGAATTAAAAATAAACATAATGTATATGTGTAGAAAAAAAATAACAAAACATACTTTTTGTGTACAATATAATTTTTACATGTAGTTTAATTTGTCATAATCTCATACATATCATCATAAGCAATTGTGATCATAATCTTCTGTTTTCTTTTTTATTTGAATCAAAAAATAATTCTAGCAATCGTTCACAGCAGTATGTTACGTAACTCAATTTGATCTGTTCACTAAGAGCTTTGACCACTAATCAAGACGTGTTGAATGTGATGGTCTGCACGACATTACACAATTCTAACAACCTTTCACAGTAATATGTCACACTACTTAACTTGATCTATTAGCTGAGAGCTTTGACCACTAATCAAGAAATTTTTATTAGGTCCAGACACCTGACGTAGCTTCCGGACACCAATAAAATGTCGCCACGTGCTCTTACTCTTTACCGCGCGGCCCGACGAATCGACCCGAGACGGAAACCCGGTATTGGTATGTTCGTGTATTGCTAAGTATTGCTCGGTATTGCTAGGAATTGCTTGGCAATAACGAGAAATACCGCTCTGTCAAGACCAATATCGAGCAATACCGAACCCAGAGCTAGCTGGTTCTCTCCGAAATGCGTTGAGGCGCAACAGTTGACTGGACATCTAGGGGTAAAGCATTATTTCGGTGCGGGCCACGAGAGTGGTAGCAAATCGAGGCAAACTCTGAATACTAGATATGACCCCAAACAGGGGTCAAGGTCCGTCAGTGAGACGATTGGGGTTCCAGTCCGGGTTGGGTCGTTGGGCCGCGCGGTAATGAATATAGCACGTGACGATATTTTATTGGCGTTCGAATGTAGAGCTACATCAGGTATCCGGACCTAATAAAAATTCCTAATCAAGAGGTCATATTATTTATATAATGTATATATAAATTTATCTAAATATTAAAAAATAAAAAAATAAAGCAGCAATATATAAATTTAGCATCCCAATGATCAAAATCGTGAGCACTGTCTACGATGGCCCCACACGGTGTAGAAGTCCCCTCAGATGTCAATAAGGATTCCGATATGTGAAGGGCTCTCTCCAACTCTGCACTATAAGACGCAGAAGTAAGAGAGGGACAGAGGACCCATGAACTCGCAACCAGCCAAGCCGATTAAGAGGCGTCAACATGTGCGAGGCACGGGACCCATTTATTAGTTGGCATTTTATCTCCAGCTATTTCATCGACTCGAATGAACGCGTCATCTGGGGCCCACATAGACTTAGGTACGTGTCACGCTGTCAGTCCATTCAATCCGTTCCTTTCATAATTTATAATCGGCAAATGCAATGAAGATGATCAAAATGTTTAATTAATTGAATATTGATAAAGCTTTTTTTGCTTCAGATAATTAAATGTTCATTATGATTTATCTTATTAAATATCAAATACGAGCATTTTTCAAATATGAAAAAAATAATTCTTGGTATTGTGTTGGTTTAATTTAATTTAAATGGCTTATAGATTAATAAAATTTATTATTTTGATTCTAAATATATAATATATAATAAATAATATTAATATTCATCCTATTTATTATCATTTTTTAATTTATTCTGTATTAATTCTTTTGATTTAATAAAACAAATAAATAAATAAATAAATAAAATTGAAAAAATTGAAAATGGCAATAAAAGATCTTTTTTCAACGTCAATCAAATAAAATTGATTACTTTGATTTTTTCAACTATAACCAAATAAAGCATATCCCTAAATCCCTTTGTTTTATTTTTTTAATTAAAATAAAAATTCTAATTTTTTAGTTATTTATTTATCTTATTTTATATTCACAAGCACTCAAATAATAATGAATGAATGCAAATAAAAGAAAGTTATCAAAACAATATAAGAACTAATGAATCAAACTCCTCCTTTGAATTACATATGGATCACTTTAGAGGTGTCAATATTTTGCATGACCTAAAAATTTGATTCTAAGCTGATCTAAAAATTTCGAGGTATGGTCAACCCGTTTCACAAATTGGTCAGGTGATTGACCTGAAAACACTACCTCAACCCGGGTTAACCCATTTGGAAAAATGCACGTGAGTCACGTCTTGTCCCATCTCGTCTCATCTCGTCGCCTGAAGCGTTCAATGGTGTATGGATGAGCCACTAACGACATTGCTGCTGCCGGCACTATCGTGTTGCTGTCGTGCTGCTTCCAGCGTTGTTGTGCCGTTGACGATGCTACCACTGCTGGAGCTGAGTTTGCCAACTCGTCGTCGCAATTCCGGTCTAAAGTTACGATAGCTCAGCCTTTGAGCTTGCCATTTGGTTCTGATGCCTGGAACCATGTCGTGTTATGCCGTGTCGCTGCCACTGCCGAGCCGCAGACCCCTCACCCCTCCTGCGCCATCAACTAACTCCTCAAATCCTATTTTTTTATTCAAAACATGTCTACAGGTTGGGTCGGGTCAGGTCAGCCCACTAACCCGCAAAAGGTTGGGTTCAAGTAGTTTAAATTCCTGACACGTTTGCAAAAGCAGGTTCGGTTCAGGTTGGGTCAACTAGTGTGGGGTCAGTTTTAGATTCGATCCAAACACGATCCTTGACCCGATTTAGACAGCCCAAGCTCACTTACACTCCTGCACATAAGAATCATGCATATTATATTAGTGATTGACATATAATAATATAATTATTATTAAACTCAAATGTGGTAGCAAAATAATAATATAATTTTTTGATAGATCACATGCATGTTAGTGATTGACATATAATAAATAGAATATGTAACTGAACTCAAATGTGACAGCTAAATATTGGTGTAAGTATTTGTTTGATCTCATGTAAGTTAGTGAGTGACATTAAATAAAACAAATGAAGATAAATTGAAGATAGACTATATAATTGAGAAATATTTATGCTTTCACTATTGTTTCTTCTATTGTCTCTTTATCAAACTTTTCATCATTTAATAAGTAATATGAAAGGGGGGTTGGGCTTAACTATGTGCATTTTAATATTATTACATTATATATCACTTAAGTATATGTATATATATTATATTATTGAAGTGTATTGGCCAAATTATTATACTGCTATTAATAGAGTGAATATAATGTATTCAAATTTGCTAGTGGGAGGCACAAGAATGATTAATGAATAAGAGAAAAGAGAAGTGAATTAGAGAAAACTTCTTAGAGTTCACTTAATTAATATAAAGTCAAATAATTAATTTTTCTACCTAATTTGCTCATCATATGACCCCCTATTGCAAGCATGGTTGAGACACACCGCTAAAAAAATACTGCATATGGGCTATTCAAATAGAATTATGTAACAATGCATAGTAGCTGCATGCTATAAAATGAAGGATGAGTTCAAGTGAACTCATTTAATAGCTTCACCTGCTTTAACTTTGCTATGTTTCGAAGAAGACTTATATAACTTTGTTTCTGTTGACGAATTAACCGAGTGATTTACATTGGTGACATGAGTGACTTTGCATACTTTTTGTAATATATATATTTTAGAATCTAGTAAGATATGGTCTAAGCTGGTACGATTTCCTTTGTATATATAACTTTCTTATGCATATTTAAGTTAACATGTTTGATTAAGTTTAGAAGAGTCTTGGAGTGATTGGGACTAGAAATTGGAAAATTCCAAATTTGACATTATGGCATTGAGGAGCCAGTTAAAGGAGCACTTCGACATTGAAAACTCAGGTTAGAGGAATCTGAGGGAGTCAATAATATTCTAACAGAGCACAGTGATTCTGAGTGTAAGAATGTCCTAGTACTAAGCTCTAAAGTATATGTTCTAAGATAAAATCCCAAACCCACTTCACCACTTCATCCCATTTCATCCCATCCCCCAACTTGTTAGAGAAGGAAAAGAGAAGAGGAGAAGGATAGAGGAATGAGGTGGCTGATTTTGACAACTCTAGTTTGAATTTCATTTGTCGAGCCAATTGAGAAAATTGTTGTACTTAAGGTAATCTTTCAATACCCTATTTGTTATTTCAATTCCTATTTTTCTGTGAAAAGATGAGTAAAAATATCATTTCAATGAGTATAAATTGTTGAAACTGTGAGCCTAATTTGTTGTTTTGATGGTTCCAAACATTTTTTGTTAGAACACCTACTATTCTCTATAATATATATTGATTTTTTTTTTCTATACTAATATTTTAGTTCTAACATACAAGAGGTCAAGCTAAGGAAGTGAACTCAAGAATTAAAGTATTGAGTGCTGTTAATGCTTGTGGTAAGAGTTTGTTTTTTCTGTTTCTTGAGTCTTCAGGTTTTTAGGTGTATGTTGATAAGACAATCGGTCACACACTCAGTAGTAGGGATGAAAATTGAACATTTAGTTTCTCTGTTAAATTGTATTGAATGATCCACATCGTACTGTACGATTAGGCACTATAGAAATTAAATCAAGTGTTTAATAAAATTATTAAAATGAAAATTTAGCATAACAAATCGTACTATATGACCTTAATCATACAGGATGGTTAGTTATATTGATAAATATGATTAGTTATATTGATAAATACCCGATCTTGAATCAGAGTTTCTAAATCTAGAAAATTTTGAATTTTTAAATTTCACATAATCCTATTGTATAAACACATTTATAATATACGGTTATTAATAAATGTTGTTTAATTTATTTCTTTGATCAAGCAATATGATTAGGATTAAATCGTGATTCACAGTCATATTATATAATCCAAATGGTCGAGAATGATCTAAGATCGAGAATATTTGGGGTACAAATAATGGTTCGTCCATGATAATCCTTAATCTAATTCTATTGATCATACTATACGATTCAGATCATACAATTCGTTCTAACAAAACTAAAAATTTGCTACTGAACTATTTTAGACTAAATAAATAAATATATTAGAATTAAAAATTAAATAATTATCTAAGTAAAATTAACTGATTTAAATTAATTTTGATCTAAATTAATGCCTAAGCACGTGTTACATTGAATGCCTTGCCCGCCTCCTTTTCTCCCTCACCTCAACATCTAAGCAATTTTTAGTCCTACACTATCTGTAAAGAATTTATTTTGTTGTATAAAACAATGAAACTAATATCGAACTACGAGCACGAGTCAGGTCGATGCGGCGGCCAATGAGCTTGTTTGGGCGGGTTGACGGGTGGGCAGGAAGTCGGGTCAACGTGCTCATTTGAGCTAGTCGATGGGCTGGTATCAAGTCAGGTAGATGCGACGATCAAGGAGCTCGTTAGCACTGGTTTACGATGAGCAAGGCTCAAGATAGTGGTGGCCAGGGGCATGCTAACATGATGGGTTGCGGGTCAGGTCGATGCATTGAAAATCCGCCAAAAAAAATTTTGATAGATTTTTCACTGGTAATTATTTTCCTACGAGCGATTTATCGATGGTTTTTTTCGTCGAACAACACCATTTCTATCAGAAATTTAATGATTTCTGATGGAAAAGTCTATAAAAAATGAGTGATTTTTCTGTAGTGCTCTAAATGCTCATCTTTATTTATTTTATTGGTATGCCTCCACAAAGAGGCTAGTAATACTATGACAAAAGGTAATTGGAATGGGCACCATGGATAAACTCAATGGCTTTAATATTAAAAAAAGTATTATTAATAGAATGGTTCAAATATAACTTACTAAGCATTTGTCAACTTTGTGGTAAGGGCTTTGATGTAAAATTCTTTTCTGATAAATAGTTTATTTTACTTGATAGTAAACCTATTTTGAAATGATTTTAGAATGAATATTGTTTATATAATTAACTTCAAAATTTGAATGAGTCTAGCAAAGTGCATTGCCTAAACACCTATTAAGATGAGGCTTGATTGTAGCACAAGCAATTGTGTCACACAAGCATAAGGACACTAAAAAGAACCACTCATCTATACCTAGGTAGGTAGAGGAGTACCCAAGCTATAGTTCTATAAGTAGAAACTTTGTGATGCATTTCAGGTAAGCAGACATGTTAAGTTCTCTTTTCCTTCACTTTATGAGATTTGCATTAGTAGACCAATTGAGATTTTGCATTTTGACCTATTTAGACTCTTTAGCACCATAAGTTCTAATGGGACAAGTTTTTAGATAATAAAAGTGACATATGGGTTTAAGAGCATATGTGTATGTAATTGTAGGTAACTACACCTGGTTTACTCGGGCCAAATTCTTACCTAATAAAACATACTCATTTGTAGAGTTTAGAGTTTTCTCTAGTTGGATTCAAAGAAAGTTAGGATGCACAATTGCCCCAGCAAATTAACATATCGGAGAGAAAGAATGGGATCTTGGTAGAGACAGTATACACTATCCAAATATTTCTAGGCTGAGGTAGTTAACAAAACTTATTTTGTGTTAAATAGGATGAATATTATATCAAAATTGAATAAAAACCCCTATGAACTTTTGAAGGGTAGTACTCTGAATATTTTCTACCTACATGTCTTTGGATGTAATTGAAGAGGAACTGCATTGCCACAAACATAGTGCCATAATACTAAGCACATGCTCAACACCGAAGTGTAGAAGGCAACAATGCAATGGTAAAAACCCTAGAGAGTGAAGCACCAAAGAATATGGAAGGAGCGCCATAATGCCAGGACAAGCATTGTAATGTCAAATTGCCACAACATCAAACTAAATAACAATTATTGATGATTGAACTAGCAAACTAATGCGATGACTAAAAAAACTAATACATCAATTCGAAAGTTCTATGTTGCTACCTAGGTCATCATTATGGTGCCAATTTAGATATTTATAAAAACTATAAATATGAAGCTTATTTCTTATGTATAGAGGCTAAATGGGTGTGTGTGTGTGTATTTGTGTGTTTTTATGAGGTTGTTGGGGGACTAATGTCTACAATTTAATGAGGGAGATAGTGAGAGAGTTAGACCATGAAGTAATTTCAAAGAAAGAAAAGTTTGTAAGTTTATTGCAAAGATCTTCCTGGTACTATATTTCATTAATCAACCTGTTGCATTGTATTATTATTTTCTTTGAAATACATGATTTTTTTAGTTATTTTAAATCATATGGCTAGTTAAATCTTATCTTTGGGCATATGATATAATAAAATCATATTTTCTTAAGAATAAATTTGAATTGTATGAATTTTAAATGTTGTTTTTAATTTCTTCTTGCTTGATTTAGTTTATGTATCATCCTTAAATAAAGTTAAAACTTTGTGTGATTTATAGCCTCAACAGAGGAATACTATAACAAATAAGGAGGTTAAAATGGAATTTTACAATGAATAGACTTATGGTGGATATAATCTTGGAATCTTAAGAAGATATAATCATTGTAGTTATGTAGACGCTCTAATTAGCTCGACAAAGATAAAGTAGTATTTATGTTTTGATTCACAATAATATTAAAAGAAATCTAACTTTTTCTTGAATATAATTTTAACTATCATAGTTTTTGAGACATTTAGATATAAGTATTTTTTTTTAAACTTAGTTTAAAGATTTCTTTAGAATAATAATACTCGGTTGATAAGATATATTTAATAATTCACATAAGCAATACTAGAGTGAACATAGGGTATGTCCATTCCTCATGGAAATAATACTCTATGCATTACTTTATTAACTGGCATAACATTTACACTTACGTATAGCTAGAGTTACACATATAATATCATGTCTAAAGTGTTGTAGTGATTGCTTTGTCTAATTTTTAGCACCGTTGTTGAGGATTTTTTTGGAATATTATTCTTTTTCTTCACTTTGTATTAGTCTCATACGTCCTTCTCTCTCTCTCTCTCTCTCTCTCTCTCTCTCTCTCTCTCTCTCTCCACCAAATGTAATCTCATTAAACAAATAACTACTAGTAACTTTTATGTTGTCGCTTTATATATTTTACATTATAAATTTTTCTTAGCATGTCTTTGTATCTTACACATGAGCAGCTCTATGTGTGACATGTGAAACTCAGTCAGTTATGAGTAGACAAGTGATAAAATGGAAAGAGGGAAGAGATGTATAATGGCAGGTTGGTGAATTTATTTAATTCCTATTGACACACTAAAAATACGTTATTGGAATGCCCAAATTTTCAACGTGCTCACAATTATTTAGTTAAAATCCAACTATTTGGTTTCTTCCAAATTAACTTTTTTTCCTTGGTGGTTGGTCTATCTTTCAAAACTTTGCTCCTGATGGAGCAATTAATATAATTCAACATTTGCTCTTATAATTTAGCTAAGGATTGGCCCAACCTATCTAAACATACATGTCCTAATTCTATTATGCAAATCATTTATCTTTTATTCATTGAATGTTTTGAAGGATGTAGTTTTAAATTTCCAACCAAAATGCAAAGTAGAGTTGATTTACTACATATTATTTGATGCCCTAAAATCTAAATTGGAAGAATAATTTATTTTATCTTTTAACAAGCAATAACTAGAGCAATTAAATATCATCTAACAGTAATATGCAACAAAATAGATTCTATAATTTAAAATATCAATCTACAAATATATATTCATTCCCAAAAATCATATACATTATTCATGACTATCATAAAAAGAAACATAACCAGAAGAATCCTGACCAGCCTCACAATCATGCTCCCATGTCCTGACCTGAAATCATTTAATCATATATAATGAGTTTAAAAAGCTCAACAGGTCACCAAAACTTATAACTAAAGTCAAGGCACAGTAAACGAGTAATATGCATGTTAACAGTCAAATCATAATAATTACATTCATATGATCATTGAATCAGTGCAAGAATAGTAAACCATAAATGCAATAGCAATAGAATATATAAACAATAAAACACTACAATATAAAAGCTAGTAAACCAATATAAGTGTCAAATCCATAAATTAATCATGTCTCTATAATACCAATCAGTATAGAAATAATATAAAATATCAAATCAAAATATCAGTAAAGACTGTAAAAATAAAATTAATGTAATAAAATTATATAGGAATATACACATGCTATTCAAGCATTTTATATCACGTTCTCAGTACATCACACACTTAATATTAGTTTAGTGAATCAGTAGTATTAAATAGTATCATTATCTACATTAATAACAGTAATAATCTAATAGTAAGAGGAGTAGAATAATGTAATAACAATAAATCCATATAGTAACAAAAAATCTGTATAATAATAAAAATAATAGCTCAAAAATATATATTTTAGTAGTCACACTAAATAAGTAAGAAGTCCTCGCTATCACAATATTATTAGTATCAAAGTTAGTAAACTATTAGCTCAGTAAATAGAGTCGTCACTCTTTGCCCGTCAGCATAGTAATGATCTCTTCATGACTCTCAATCAGTGTATCACATGAATTAGTACAGAATAATACGAAACCACAGTATTTAAAGGAAAGCCCGTCGGCCCACCATCTTGTACAGATCAATCAGTCCCCAACGAACGAGTCAACGAATTTTTACTTATTTGTTTCACACAAATATAGTATTATCAATATACTATAACAATAATAGCGACCAACTATTACTCAAGCATATATCCATATCTATTTTTAATATATTTTAAGAAATAATATATAATTAAGCTTAATTAAAAGGATGCCAAAATGTCATAATGGTAGACAACAAAAAATCCTATTAGGCACAAATCCATATTTTCAGAAAATTACAAAAATATCAGGAATTATATAAAATAATATTTTAAAAATTTTATTGTACTATACTACTATTTTTAAAAGTTAAAATAAATTTCAGGGTAGAAAAAAATTATTTTATTTTCAAAATCACCCTATAAAAAACTTAAATAAATACTCATAATACTCATAACCGTGATATTTATAACATATAAAAAGTTACGTGATGAAAGTTTTGTCAATACAAATTTATTAATGTTATTCGATTATGGAAACATAAATTCGACCAGGAAAATATCAAAAACTCAAAATCTTTAAAATAAAAAATAGGGTAAAGGTTCCTTACAATGAGATGAGCAATTATCCTAACTAGCCCGACTGACAAAAATCGCACAGTGACTTTCAAATCCAAGTCTTTCCTTTCTCTCTCCTCTCTTTCTCTCACAAAATCTCTCGTGCTAACTCTCTATTGCCAAACTTAAAGAGAAGAAAAGGATTTTTATGATGAAAATAATAGTGCTTTGAGATATTTTTTATTAAAATACTATTTTAATATTATATAATTAATTTAATTAATTTATTTAGTTTAAAATTCAAATAAATTATTTTAGTACTCCAAAATTTACAGAATAATATTCATAAAATAAATCATAATATTTAAAAAAATATCGATGAAATCGATTGGCAAAATGGACACCTGATAGTCTCGAAATCCTCACTTGTACCGACAGGTACAAATTCTTTAAGGATTTTCACTTGTGCCCAAAAATTTTGAAAAAATATATGTAAGTAAAATATTACATTCAAAATACTATGGCAAAGACATATTACAATTTAGACTCTAAAAAAAAATTGGTAAAGT
The DNA here is from genome assembly GCA_022539455.1 of Dendrobium nobile. Classification (NCBI taxonomy): domain Eukaryota; kingdom Viridiplantae; phylum Streptophyta; class Magnoliopsida; order Asparagales; family Orchidaceae; genus Dendrobium; species Dendrobium nobile. The sequence goes on along the minus strand of CM039721.1, from coordinate 12,881,896 downwards.
CAAAATACAGATTATTACATATTGATCATAGATAGTCCTGGAATGTAAGTTATTCAGCTCCTTAAAGGAGAGTTAGGAACATAGGAGTTGATGGTGAGAGCTTTGAAGTCGAGTCACCCCTCTTTGATGCTTGGGACTTGCAAGATAATATTTGTTTGACATATCTAATAGATTTTGGCCGGCATGTGCAGCTTGTTTTAGAGTAATGAAACTTTGAGTAAATTGTATGTAAAGCTATTGCTATAGTTCTATTCTCTTATGTTGTATTCTAATGTTATAGTTCTAATAAGGGTTAAAGAGAAATTTTTTAGCATTGCCATAAAAATTTTCAACTAAGTGTTAGTATTGTAATTAGTAATCAATGATTTTCATATTATAATTTTTAAATTGATTAATATTTTTATTATTTTTAAAGTCCTATTAATGTGCACCTTGTATACGTGCATTTAAACATGTAGTTCAAAACACAAGTCTAACAACATCAAAACTCAATCGTTTAACATAAACAACTTCAAAATATAAAAAACTATTAAAATAAGTTTTCAAAACACAACAATAAGTTCTTCAAATTACTACAAAAACTTAAACAAAATAATAAGTTTTCAAAATAAGTTATCCAAACTACTACAATAATATAAACATTAAGTTCTCTAATCATCTTCAATCTCCTTGCTCCTCTCTGATTGATGCTCAGGCTTTTGTCCCTTTTTCTTTATATTTTGACTTAGATATGATCGTAACTCCACCTGCATCTTAGTCTGCTGTATCAGTATGTTGTAATGTCTCTATTTCATCTCCTATATGTGGCTCGTACTCGCTATGTTAGGTCTAGAACCAATATCTTGGAATAAATCTCCTACAATATAAATCAACCATAACATTTTCAAGCTTAAGAAAAACTTTATTTTTGTGCTTCGAGCACGTACATCTAAACATTCCATACGACTTAAACGAAGGCAGTTAGCATGCGACGCGAATGAAAGCATCAACTCCCTCAATAAATTCATCTATCAATGCTTTTCATCCCTATAACATTCTGTTATACATCCAATATATATCCTCTTGGATAGTCATATGGATGTTGAATTAATAATCCTAAAATAAAAAAAATAAAGCACAAAAATTCTTTATTTTGTTATGCAACTCCAAGGATATAAGCTATAAAAATTCAATATATTGCACTCTCTCTCTCACTCTCTTCCTTTCTCTTTCTATTTCACATGCTCACTCACTCTCTCTCTCTCTCTCTCTCTCTCTCTCTCTCTCTCTCACTCACACACACATACACACACATGCTCGCACTCTTCCTTTCACACTATTTGAATACTGATTTAAGTAAACAAATTGTCAAACTAAATGTCTTAACGAAAAAGACTCATGAACATCAAAATGGATCCTTTGATATCTATTCCAAAAATTCCTAACCCTAAACCCAAAGAGATTTGTTAGTGCGTCAAAATAAATGAACATAAATATCTGTAATCATGGAATCCTAAACCCTAAAATAATATCTATGAAGTTGCACAAAATTGATTGAAAAAAAAACTCTCTAAAATTCGAATAACATATTTTCTTACGGTTCAAATTGCGTTAAAAAGGAAAGGACTGAAAAGAACAAGTTAATTTTACCTTATAAATCCTGGAGAAATGGAGAGAAATTAGTCAGAAATGGCCTGGATCGCAAAATGGGGACTGAGCAGCCATTGGCTTCGAGTCTGGGGAGAAATTCGTGAAAATGAAGAAGAGGGATGAGTTGGGGTAAAGTAGAGCCTTTTAAGACGAAATTTTTGGCGACTTCTTCAGCTGGAAACAAGTCACTTAAAATCGGTAGGGAATCCGAAGGAAAAGACGACTGGCACAGTTCAAACTGGCCAAAATTCTGATGACAAATTTCACAGGAATCCCCGTCGACCTTACCGGCGAAAAAACCGCCCGGTATGGCCTACGAAAATTCCTTCGAAAATTTTCTGCCAGAATATTTGCCGGTATTCGATGATTTTTCTTTAGTAATACATACATTACATATATAAGAATCGAACCCAAAACCTCTTGGTTGGTAGCAGATAAAGATAAGTGGTAAAATGTTGAATTTTTCAAAAAGCAAAAGACACTGCATCCCCGCAGAAGGTGCTCGAGATTCCACCGAGGTGGTCCGCATTCGACGCAAACCTTCATAAAAAGAATATTAAGGATGATATTATAAGCAGGATAGAAGTCTCATGAAAACAAGTTAAATCACCGCAGACCGTAGTCCACCAAGAAGAAAACCTTCCTCTCCCCTCATTGATTCCCAAACCATTAATAGATCACAGGCCGAAGAGACTCCTAAACACTTTAAACATTACATTAAATCGAAAGAATATCAATTATTCAATGTCACACACCGAAGAAGCAAAATATAGAAAAGCTCCTAATATAATCACAGTAAAAAAACTAAAATTTCATAAAGATAGAAAATTTACTTTACAAATGTGTTGTCCATATCATAAAATTGGGGAAGAAATGTACATATTACATAATTCTATCTGTTACATAATTTCAGACAAATCATACTCACTTTATGTCAGTTTTAATACCAAAACAACAAGAAGGAGAAAAGGAACTGTCAGTATTGTAAGCAAAACAACAACATTAGCAAAAGAAGTCAGGACCATTATGCACTTGGAATGATTATTACATGTGGAGTCCGGACATATATAATCGTTCGGTTTTGTAATAGTGAACAGTAAAAGCAAATTTACTGTTCACCACAGCTTTACTGTTCTCTGTGTGGACTTCGCACGTAATAATCTCTCATGCGGTTGACAATATATTTTTTAGATAGTTTTCTTACTATTTTGTTCTACGTATGGTAACTATAATTTGTGTTGACCACTATTTTCTTATTGCTTAAAAAAAATTGTGTAAAGATGCTATTTTTTTATATCAACTTTAAAAAAAGCTATTTTCTTCGTAACAATTTTACAATTTATCTTTATAAAAAGCTACAATCGTCCCTAATAATTGCTTTCTTCATGATAGTTTTATAACTATCTTTACAAAAAAGTATAGTCGTCCCAAATAGATCCTTACTTCTTGCTAACGTATTTTGAGAAAATCTCATAATTTTATAAATAAAATACAGATTCCTATATATATTTGATGCCATCTGTTAATATAGAGATTTATTTATCAAAAAATGTAAATATATAAGAGTTTTGTAGTGTATTTGTAAATCTCATAATTTTCTAACCTCAATTTATTAACCCACTTCATATTATAAAAAATAAGGAAATTCAAAAAGTCTTAATTCACATGCCATGATTGTTTGCTAGTAATATAAAAATGTTAGGGCTAAAGAGATAACTTTTATCAATTATTTTTTATTATTTATTTTATTTTATTAATTTTTTATATAAAATAAAATATATTTAATATTTTAATATTATATTTTTTTTAATTTATTTGTGTGTTGAAGATGACAATCTCCATCGAGACAATGAAGACAAAAGTGATAGTGATGATAGCAGATAATAATAGTGATTGTTGTGAGTGATAGTGGACAATAGTGATGAACATAATTATTTTTTTTTATATTTAAAATTTTGAAAAGTTAACTTATAATTTAAAAAAAATAAAAAATGTACTAAGTAAAATGTTGCCCCAAAGCCTTCTATTTTGGTTTTAGCTACTAAAACTTTAAACTTGCCCCTCTATTTAGAGCTTAAGGGCATCTACAACCAAAATGATCATTTTCACTTTAAAATGCAGTAAATCTCATACCAAATAATAGTTCATCTCAAATCAAATTTAATTTCTAGTAGTAAAAATGAATATTTTGTGTATATTTTTTCTCATCTTTTTTTTTTAAAGAAAATATATTTTTGTGAAATGCAACGTCAATATTGAGATCGCACTGTTCACAATGAAAAAAAAACTTAAAAATATGTTTCTGTTTAGCATTTGAGTGGAGGCTCACACAGCTACAAAGTGGTGTTTGTTGTTCAATTGGAGATATCTTTAATACTGAAGTGACTTGACTCTATAAGGGTTTTAGAACATTGACGATGGTGATTTATTTTTCTATTTTGTTTTTAGTTGAATGCTTAGGTGGATGAGTGGCTTTACCCTTTGAGATATGATACGAAATGAGCATATACGTGAAAAGGTTGGAGTAGCTCCAGTGAAAGATAAGATTAGATAGAGTCACCTTAGATGGCTTTGTCACATTAAACGGAGGCCTTCCGATGACCCGATTAAGAAAGTTGAAATATTATATTTGACTTCTCTTAAGAAAGATAGAAATAGACCTAAAAAACTTGGTTAGAAAATATTAAAAATTATCTTTATTTATTAGATTTAAATCAGAATTTGACTTTTAAAAGAACACAATAGCGAAAAAGGATTCATGTAGCCAACCCAACGTAGTGGGACAAAGGCTTCATGTTGTTGTTGTTGTTTTAAGTTTATTTTTTTTTATTTAACTTTTTTATTATTAGTATTTAAAATAAAACTCTTTCAACAATACCTAATTATTAAAAAAAAAAAAACAACTTCGATCAACTTTTATAGGCATCTAATAGAATATATTAAGAAAAACAACTGTCAAATATTTTTTTTATTTTATATTAAGTTATAAATAAAATAAAAAATAATAACAAAAGAAAATGTTCTTAACAGCGCATAAATAAATACAGCTTAGATCATCGCGCAAGCCTTATCGACATGCTGCTTTGATTTTTTTTTTTTTTTAATTATACTTTATTCATTTTTTTGCCACACTACATTCCCAATGATTTCACCATTCAGATTTCAGTAGAAAAATATAAACAATTGTTTAAGCGAATAAAGTGGGACCGTTGGATTAACCAAAATCCAAAGTGGTGGAACCCACAACAGCAATTCAACAAATAATAATAACTTTATATGAATCGTTTAAATTCCTGAATTATTATTTTTAATTTTTGATAAAAATTTTCTAAATTTCTAATGAATTAATTATATAACATATAAATAAATAGTTTTATTAGTTCATTCTGAATTGCTAATGGAGGGCATAACAAAATAATAATCTTAAAATAATTATTTTGATAATTCATTAAGAAAAACAGAGTAAAATTAAATTAGATATAATTCTCATTTTATTTATTTTTCTTTTAATTTCACTTGAAACAAATAAACATAAAGTTGAAAACATTATTTTATACAATTAAACGTTTCTTTTAATTCAAAATATTAATCCCTACCTACCAAAGAAAATTGAGAATTTTTTACAAAGCCAAATGCCCACTTGTATCTATAGCTAATTAGCCTAATTTTATATAGACCTAATATTTGTACTTTCTAGGCCAACCTAATAAAAAATTATGATTGATTTTATTCTTTTAAATATATAAAACACAAATGATCTTATTTGTTTCATTTATATGCAAAGGATTCGAACTTATGATCAATTGGTTGATGGTCAAAGCTCCTAACGAACGGACCAAGATGTGCTTGCATACAGGGGCGGAGCCAAGATTTTGTTCATGCATTAGAGTTTGGACTTCTCTCTTCCGAGTGGTCGAGTTTCGTGCCCATGCATGGAGTCGGAGAGCTGCAACTGGTTAGGTATGTAGACTAACAAACAAGCAAACAATTATTAGATTGAAAAAGAAAAAAAAAACAAACTATTTAACAGCTAATTAATGCTTCATAAATTATTTTAATAACTTATTATTTTCAAAATCAACAGGGGCCTATGCCCCTAGGGCCCCCGCACTGCATCCGCCCCTTCTTGCATAATATAAAAATATTTTGAAAGTATTAAAACAAAATAGTATCCAGAAGCTTTCACAAAGAATTTTAAGTAGAATAAGAGTTTGTTTTGACAAATTTTAAGGAACTCGTTATTTCTTAAAATTAGTTTAAGGAATGCGCTTAAACAAAATTTTTAAAAAGTAGGAAATCGTAAATATTTTAGCACATTCTATCTAAATATGTCAAATCATTTCCCTTATTAATACCTTTCATGATTTAGGGTATTCTGTTTAAAATAAATGAAATTATATACATGGAGAGAAAGAGAAAAGAAGAGAGAGAAATATGGAGAGAGAGATAGAGAGAGAGAGGTTATTAGGTCCGGTGACCGGACGTAGCTTTACGTTTGATCACCACTGAGATCACGCCACGTGCTCTTACTCTTTACCGCGCTGCCCGACGACTTTACCCGGAACGGAACCCGAGAATGCTATGTTCGCATATTACTCGGTATTTGCTCGGTATTGCTTGGCAATAACGATAAATACCGCTCTGTGAAGATCAATATCGAGCAATACCGAGCTTTTCTAGAAAAACTCGGTATTACTCGGTATTGCTCGGTATTGCTCGGTATTGATCTTCACAGAGCGGTATTTCTCGTTATTGCCGAGCAAAATCGACAAATATCTAGCAATACCGAGTAATACCTAGCAATACCGGGTTGTCATAGATTTAAAAAAAGCACGTGCGACATACCCACTATTCGCCGAGTCGGATCCGCGATTTTGTGCCTGCTACGTGGCGCGTTCTCAGCGCTCGCCGAACGTAGCTCTACGTCTGGTCACCGGACCAAATAAGAGAGAGCCACGGGAGGATTAAGAGAGATGGGATAGAGATATGAGGATATACTATTTTTTATATAATATTATATGCAAATTATTTTTTTATAATATTGTTTAAATATTATTTTTAACTATTTTTTAAATATTAGTAATTTAATTTAATAAATAAATGTTTTAAATTTTTCAATTAAAATAAATGATTATACATAAATTTATTTTAATTTAAATATTTTAGTCCATTTAATATATATGCAATATTAGATAAACATAATATTTTATTAACAATTTAATATATTTTTATCAAAATATTATAAGAAAGAAATTTTAATTTTGAAATATTAAAACTAATTTTAAATATTATTCCTTAAAATATTCTTTTTCAAAAAATTTCAAATCAAATTAATTATAAATTTTGAAATATTAATTTTTTTTTAAAATACTGAATTTCATAACCATCATATTTATTTTAAATTTAATTTTAATATTTCAAAATAAAATTTCTTTCTAATAAAATTTTGATAAAAATATATTAAATTCTTTATAAAATATTTTTTATCTAATATTTCATATATATTATATGAAGTACAAAATTTAAAAAGTTTTAAAACAATTATTTAATAAATTAAATTACTAATATTTGAAATAATATTTAAAGATAATATTTAAATAATAATACATAAAAATAATATCTCCTCATCTCTCTCTTACTCATCCGTGTGGCTCTCTCTCATCTCCTTTTCTCTTTCTCTTGCTTCCTCCCTCTCTCTCTCTCTCTCTCTCTCTCTCTCTCTCTCTCTTTCTCTTTCTCTCCATTTATATGATTTTATTTATTTTTAACAGAATAAACTAAGACAAATGATTTAGCATATTTAGAATGCCCAAAATATTTTACAATTTTACTCCTTTATAAATTATTTTTTAAATTCACTCAAACTAATTTTAAGAAATGATGAGCTCCTTAAAATTAGCGAGTTTCTCAATGACTTTTTTGAAATCCCTATTTAGTATTAATTATTTTGTGCGGATGTCGAACGTTATTCGGAGACAACCAGAATATGTCACATCACCCTTTTGCTCGGAACTGCTTTATATCGCTGATGTTATGTATTCTGATCGGTCTCCGGACGGCATACTAGATCCGGCTCTACACAAAATAATTTCACCTTATTTAGAAGCCTAGCATAAAGTGGAAGTTCGCTGTTGTGAAAAATGCACCTCAAAATAAGAGAAATCAGTGAACGTGATGAAGCAGTTATATATTTTGGTCCTAATAAAAAACTAAATTGATCTTCTTTTCGTAGAGCCAATCATCCATTAGAACGAATTGTGGAAGGCTAGGGTTTTTCTCTCCTTTGGCGGCTCCCTCGTGCTTTTTCTTTCCGGCCGACGAGCCATTCTTCTCCTCTCTCGGGAGGAGGCTGGCTCCTCCTCTCCGGAATGGCTCTCGATCCTTCTGCTTTTCCTCGTCTCCCGGGCACTTCCGTGCTTAGTGCTCCTTCTAGGCCGCTGGTCTCCTACGCAGACAACCTAGCTTCTCCTTCAGTCTTACCTGATGACTGGCCCTTGTCCTTTGTCACCCCTACCACAAAACTCTCCATTTCTGCTGATGAGCTTGCTGCGGGGAAGAGCATCTGGACTCATTCTCTGGTGGGGTACTCCATCGGACCTCGCCCGTATTATGAACGTCTCCTGGGCGCTATGAACAAGGCTTGGAAGCTCAAAGGCTCCTTCTCCTTGCTTTCCATGGCGGATGGCTTCTTTCTTCTGAAATTCACCTCGGCTGAAGACATGGAGTATGTTTTTTCAGGCGGTCCTTGGTTCCTCCTGGGTAAGGCTTTTATTTTACAGAAGTGGAATCCAAAGTTTAAACCCATCAGGGATGAATCCGCCTTGATCCCGATATGGATTAAAATTTTGGATCTTCCGCTGGCTCTATGGACGCCTGCTGGAATATCCAAAATTGCTAGTTTTGTGGGTATTCCTTTATCTATCGATTCGTTGACGGCCAAGAGAACGAGACTCACGTTCGCGCGAGTTTGCGTTCATATTAGCAAGGATTCTAAATTGCCGGATGAAATCCCTTTGAATTTGGACGGTGAAGACATGACTTTGAAAGTGGTTTATGACTGGAAACCGACTCCCTGTGAAGGGTGTGGCTCTCTCTTCCACCCTTTTTCTTTGTGTCCCTCCAATCCCAATCCCAAGCCTGTCCAGACCAACATTCATACCCATGGTAGAAGTAAGAGCAGGAAACCTCTTCCTCGCTCCTCTGCTCCTACTCCTAATCCTCCTATACCAAACCAAATCTTCTCTAATTCCCCACCATCTGAGGCTGTTTTGGTCCCTCCCACTGTTATGGAACCGAATCCCGCGCTCCCCACTCTTCCTCTTCTTCCCCTTCAATTAGTTTCTCAGCCGGAGGAACCGAACATCCCTGTGGAACAAGTCACTGCTATTCCTAATCTTAATCTGCCCAATGAGGAATCTTCCTCGTCTCTTCCCTCTCTTCCCATTCAGTTATTAATTCCCCCACAAGTTCTTATTAATAATAGCTTTGCTTCCTTGGATGAGGACCAGGCTCTTGTTACTGTGGCTGGGGTAATTGATGATGATGTGTTGTTTCTTCGGCCTCCTTGTTGGCTGACACCTACAGTCATAATTCTGGTGCCTCCAAAGGGCAAACCCCTTCTTCCTCTACTAAGTCTAAAGCTTCCTCCAAAAAACCTTCTCCTCCTAAGAAAACCAAGGCCAAAACCGCCAAAAAGGCAAAAAACCCACGTTAAGTCATGTCTTTACCTCCTTTTGCTTCTTGGAATGTGAGAGGATTTAACCATCCTCTTAAAGTTTCTATGTGCAAAGACCTCATCTCTTCCCATAATCTCAAGCTTCTAGGTATCTTAGAAGCTAAAATTCATCCTCCTATGTCTTCGGATCCTTGGTTCTGTCATTGCCACAGGGTTTTTGACAATGAAATGTGGTGTGATAATTTTGCTTTTTCAAATCCGGGTAGGATTTGGCTCAAGTGGGACTCCACGGCTGTCTCTTTTTCCCCTTCTTTCACCTCTTCCCAGGTTATTCATGGGATGTTTTCCTCTGGCTCCTCCCCTCCAATTTTATTGTCGGTCATTTATGCTGCTAATCAGCCAGAAGATAGAAAGATTCTCTGGGACAATCTGCTTCATATTTCTCAAAACATTCATCTTCCCTGGGCTGTCATGGGAGACTTTAACTGTCACAGATTTGACTATGAGAAGGCTGGGGGTTCCCCTTTACCTCTTGGACATTTGGGGGAGCTAAATAATTTTATTTTTAACAGTGGGCTTCAGGACCTCTCCTCTGTTGGTCTTCTTTATACCTGTTTTAATCAAATGATTGATTTTCCCATCCACATTAAGCTCGACAGAATTTTGGTGAATTCAAATTTTTTGGACTTCTTACCTATGGCTCATTACAAGGTGGATTCTCCCTTCGGTTCTGACCATTCTCCGATTATTTTGTTGGCTAACTCTGTTAATAGAACCTTTTCTAGGTTCTTGTTCAAGAAATTTTGGCTCAATTTAGATGATTTTTGGGAAGTTCTGCTCAATGTTTTTAACAGTCCTAATTTGGCTAGCCCTATCTCTGCTTTTTACAACTGTTTGAAAGCTCTGAAATTTAAGATTAAAGGCATGAACTAGTCTTCTTCCACCTTTTTGTCTAATGCTATTTTAGAAGCTAAAAGTCATCAGATGCAATGCCTTAATGCCTTACAATATGCTCCTCTAGACCAAGGTTTTAACTCCAACCTTAAATTGGCTAATGATAGACTTAATCATTTACAAATGGAATGGTCCTCCTGGATTGCCCAAAGAGCTAAATCTTATTGGCTTGCTCAAGGGGAAGACGATTTGGGTTTTCTCTATGCTAAAATTAGATCTAGAGCCAATAGGAATCTTATCAAAGAAATCTCCTCTAGCCGGGGCATTATTACTGGTCACCACAATATTGCGGGGGAGCTTATTGAGCATTTCAAAACTCTTTTCAATGCCACTGATAACTTTGGGAATCATTCGTCGTCTAGTCCTGTTGGTAATATGGTTCCCTCTTCTTTTTATAACTCCCTTGTTGAGCCTTTTTCGGATAATGACATTAAAGCTGTGGTTTTTGCTGGTAAACCTGATTCGGCTCCTGGCCCGGACGGGTTTTCCTTCAGTTTCTATCAACAAGCTTGGCACATTATTGGGTATAAAGTTTGTACTGCTGTTAGGCATTTTTTTGCTACTGGGGTTATGCCCAAAGGGGCTAAGGCCACGGCTATAACACTTATCCCGAAAGGATCTCATGCTTCTAGTATTTCTGATTTCAGGCCGATCTCTCTGTGTAATGTGTTTTATAAAATTGTGGCTAAACTTATTGTTAATAGGCTTAAGCCTATCTTACCTCTTATTATACATATTAGCCAAGCGGGTTTCATTGCTGATAGGCAGTCCATGGATAACATTATTTTGGCTAATGAGTTACTTAAAGTTTTTAGAGGTTCTCAGAAGTTGTTTTGTGCCAAACTTGACATTAAAAAGGCATTTGATTCGGTCTCAAGGAATTTTCTGCTTGATAGATTGAAACTTAAAGGCTTTCCGGACAAATTCATTGATTGGATCAAAGGTTGCATCTGCAATGTTCATTTCTCTATTTGCCTCAATGGTTCCCTTGAAGGTTTCTTTAGCTCCTCGTCTGGCCTCCGGCAAGGGTGCCCTCTTTCACCCTTACTTTTTTGCATTGCTATGGATGGACTGTCTCAACGCCTCCAGCATTCTTCTTTTATCGGGCTGAACCAAGGGTCCTTTTCTATTAATCACCTCATGTATGCTTATGACCTCTTGGTCTTTGGAGTGGCCTCTCATGATAATCTGACTTACCTTAAGAATTCTTTGCAGCTTTATTCTGAAGAATCTGGACTTTATATTAACCCCATTAAGAGCCATATTCTTTTCTCTAAGTCTGTGGGAAATGTTGATCTCCTTGCCTCTATTTTGGGGATCTCCTCCATTGAGAATTCCCTCACTTACTTGGGGCTCCCGATCACCTACAACAGACTTTCTTTTGCTCACTTCCAACCCCTACTGAGCAGGCTTTCTGCTCTACTTGAGGGTTGGAAAGTTCATTTTCTTTCTTTTGCAGGTAGGGTTCAATTTATTAAATTTACTATTTCAAATACGATCGCCTACTGGATTAGGGGTGCCATTATACCCAAAGCTTGTCGTAAGGTTATCTCCAAGTTATGCTCCAAATTCCTCTTTTTTGGTAATATCAATGACAAGAAAATGCATTTCATTTCTTGGAAGGTTGTCACTAAACCTAAGGATAAAGGTGGTTTAGGTATTCCTTCTTTTGACTCGATGTATTATGGGGTTTGCTGTTCCTTCATTTGGCGCATGTATAGTACCCAATCTCTTTTGGGTAGCTGGTTTAAATCTAGATTTCTTTCTCCTTGGAAATCTCCCCCCATGGCTGCTACTAAATTCTAGAAGTTGGTGTGTAAAATTGCTATTCAAAACAAGGATCTTTTTTGTTTCAAGGTGGCGGATGACTGCAATTTCTCTTTGCTTTGGGATCCTTGGTTTTGTGGTGAGTCTTTGGGTAATCATTTCTATGATGCTGCGTTGGTTGGTTGTAAGGTTATGGAGTTCATTTCTAATGGGGCATGGATTTTACCTAATGGGTGGCCTTTAGCTATCAAGCGGAAGATTCTTTCCATTTCGGTGGAGGAGGTTTATGGTGTGGACTGGGCTGGTTTTTCTAAACCTTCTTTTAAAAATTTTACCTCGCAATTCTATGATAATCTGGATGATGTTAGCTGGTTTAAATTCATATGGCATAAAAAAAATGCTTTGAGGTATGCTTGTTACGCTTGGATGGCTATCAATGGGAAGCTCAAATGTGCTGACAAGCTTATTGTTAGGGGAATTCCGGCCTCTCCTATTTGTGATTTTTGCAGGGGGCATAATGAGTCTCACTCTCATCTTTTCTTCAGCTGTGATTTTACCTTCTATGTTATCTCCTCTTTGCTGTCTGCTCTCAATTGCTTCTATTTTAGGCCTAATCTCTATCAGGCTTTTGATTTCTTTAACTGCAATGCCAACTTTAATGCTTTGAAAAAAAATTGTTTTTTTTTTGGCTATATCTGTGGCGGTATATTACTTATGGAGGGAACGAAATGTTAGGAGGTTCTCTAACTCCTGGAATACTCCGGATTATATTAAGACAGTTATCTCCTCTGCCATTCGTGCTAAAATTGGTAAATGGAAAGCTTATGATAAGTTGGTGGATCGTTTTAAGGAATTTCTGGTGTAACTCCTTTTCTTGGCTGTTCTTAGATGGTCGGGTTTCCTCTGGTCCCTGTGATTTCTGAAATTACTGGACTTCCTGCATCTTCAGTGCTGATGTTGCTGGTTTTGTTGGTTCATTCCAGTTTAGCCAAATTGTCAAATTCACATGCACTATTCAGCTGGAAAGCAATCTTGTCTTGGCTGAAAGTTCTTGGCTCATATAGCATTCCCTAGCTATTCTTTTATGGAAGCACCACGAAATATCAAATGGGAGTAATCTGCCTGTACTATGGTCGGTTCCCTTTGCCCCCACTAATTTTCATTTAAATTACTCCAATTAAAGGCTCCAACTCAAACTTTATTTTACAACTTTGGGTCGGCTCACGAGCGAATTCATTTAATTTGAAAGTGAAAATAATTATGATTCAAATAATTATTATAATAGAGTGATACAAAGAATGAAAAATTAAAAAATAATAATAAAGAGTCATTTAATAAAAGAAAGTAAGATATTATTTTAAACATTTTCAGCAATTTTTTACTTAAAATTTTAATTGCAAATATATTTTAAATGTATTTATATTAATATTTTTTAAATAAGTTTACATCCGAACTAACGAGTTGCGCCTTATTAGCTCGTCGAGCATGGCTCAAAAGCCATTTATTGAGTCAAGTCCAAGTCAATTCATAAGTCAACTTGACTCACTTATGCCTCTATTCCCAATCATGATGACTAAACAACCTCAGCAATAACTAACTTGTCTTTTTTTTTTTTTGGGACATTTAGGCCATTTAAGGCAAACTCACACACACAACGCATACACAAGGACTCGAACCTTGAACCTCTTAGTTGGAAGCCAAAGCTCTCAACCAATAGGCCAAGGGGAGTTGTGTACTAATTTGTCAGATAGCTAGGAATATAATTTCTAGGTTGAATTGGGGCATGCCCACTATTGAAGAAGATTCAAACAGCCTTGGCTGAATTGTTACAACACTAATTCAAGCCTTTATCCCACTTCGGCTATATGAATTATTTTTCTTCATTGTGTTATATTTAGAGTCAAATTCTGATTTAAATCAAATAAAAAAAAATCATTTCTTTTTTTTTTTAATACAATTTTTTTTTTAAAATGTCATTTCTAATATTTTATAATCAAGTCTTTTTAGATCTATTTCTATCTTTCTTAACATAAATCAAATCTAATACATCTACTTTTCTGATCGGCTCATCAAAAGGCCATCGTTTTATGTGACCGAATCATTTAAGATGACTCTGTCTAATCTTATCTTTCACTCGAGCTACACCATACAGCAGTGGCTGAATGGTACAAGATGTAAAATATTATAAGGTCTAAGATTTTTAATATAAATCTATTTTAAGATGTTAAGAACTATGTAATAAGATTCATAGAACATAATTTCCTACCATTCATCATTTTCAATAAAAATTGAAAATAAAAGATTATTCAGATGACAATTTAATGACCATTTACAGCAAATAATGTGTAAAAGCTTAAAGTTAAGAAAAATAGAGCAATTTGTTGAAAATCAAATTGAATTAAGTATAATCAAACACATGATCAATCCAGGAACAAATTTTAAGGGCCAAAAAAAAAAAATAAAAAAAAAATAAAAAAAAAGGGCCAAAAAAAAAAAAAAAAAAACTTTCAAAATCTTATACTTGATCAATGAATAAATGGAAGGAATAAAAAAATCATTGTTGCCGACAGAACCAATAAAACAATAGAAAATGGAGAAATAATTTAAAAAAAGCATGATGAAGAGGTACCAAACAGCTAAAACTATAGAAATTAAAGAAATAACAACAAATATACGATAACCGTACAACTTTAAGCTTGCATAAAACTCGATAAAACCAATACCAACGAACATTCTACCATATGCTGTATCAATATGGAAACTGGAAACGGTGATACGGATATGGGATACGTCAATTATTAAAAATATACAACACATACCGTTTGGATACGGTATTATAATTTTTATATTTTAAAAATAGTATATAAAAATTGAATAAATATAATATTAAAAATAATTTAGAAATAACGAGTCATTTAACTATAATCTGTACATGAAATGATAATTACGAGGATGTTGACAGTCGAGCGTCAATGCCATATATCAAGCATCAAGGGAGATCGAGGGAAGAGATGACAATGTTGTCGAGAGTCGGGCGTCAATGTTATACAGTAAGTATTAGACGTTAATATCAAAAGGACGTTTTTCATCGATGTTGAGAGAGAGTTGGTTGTCGATTTTAAGGCAGTGTTAGACAAAGATGATATGTCAAATTGTGGGTGTAAAAATTGCTAGCGTCGAGCATAAATGCCAAGACAATGTTAGACTTTGATGTTTAGATGATTTTGAAATGTCGATGTTATAATGACATTAGACGTCGCTGTTTTAACAACATCAGACGTCGATAATGCAATGACGTCAAATATCGATGTTGAGATGACATCGGATATTGTTGTGAAACTAAAGTTACGACCCACCAAAGAGAAATGAAAATGAGAATATTCGATGAATGTAATATTGAGTATTGACGATTGATTTTGTGTTATGCATAGGAAATATGAAATTTCGTTTTATAATTTAAATAAATAAAAATTTTAAATGCAAGAAGCTATTTAAAAAAAAAAATTCATAAAATATTTAAGACACGTGTCCAATTTGTATTTAATATACGGACACGCTTTCAGTGTGTTGGACATGTGTCGGAGGCATATTAGATGCGTCTCGTGTTGGCTATATGTTGGACAATACACGCCTCTTTGAGGAAAAGTATCCGTGCATCATTGATTCTACCATTACTTAAGAGGGGTGATAGTCATGTTTTGCATGATGGGATTCAGTTGCAAATCAGTGGCACTTTCTCTGCTTTGCTCTGCTACAGTTGCTAATGGAATATATTACAACAACCATTGTTTTATAAATGTTGCTATATATCTTCATCTTCTTTATATATACAGTCACATGTAGTCCAAGTGAATATATAGAGAGAAAAATCTTTTACTCAGTTATGTGTTTCTGTAACCTAGCTGAATTGAAATTCAGCTCCAATCTATTTTTATATGCCCCAAAGTGTGCTTTTCCATTAAAACTAAAGAAAAGGAGTATAAAAGAGTACAAACGGAAAAACAATCAACTGTACGTCCCCAACACAAAAGGGCATGCATACAAAGAAAAGCAAAGAAATGAACAACCAAAAAAAGAAAGAACAAAGAAAGAAAAGCCCCTCATCTGAACATGAGAAATCCCTCAAGATATTGTAGATGGTACCAACAAAGCAATTAAAAGACCACTCCGAAAAGGGCCCAGAGAGTTCTCATTTGATTGCAGCAACTTGTACAATACACACAAGAAGACCTCAACAAAGGTCATTTAAGGGGCCCAAATTCCCACCCAAGTTCTCATTAGTTGCATTCTTCCTCTTTCTTGGGGTAGTGGTGATAGGCCCAAGCTGCTTCAGTTCTTTCTGAAGGTGACCAAGAGATACACTAGGTCTATTCTTAGAGAGATTCAGGCTGTTGTTGGAGATATCCTGCTGTTGAGGTTTTAGAGCAATGAAGACAATAGGCTCTAGGATGGAAACAGCTGACGTAGGAATGGGACATCTCATTTCATGGCCTTTAGAATGGCCTTTTTACTTAGGCTTTCACCTTCAAAGGATGACGTCCCAAGTTCCTAATTGGTCCTCGGATGAAGGTTGGGAAGGTGGAGGTTCTGACGGTTGAGTATGCACATGAATAGCTAGTTTTTGCATATCTAGAACTGTGGATTGAAGAGTGCAATCAACAAGGCTCTCAAGCTGCAGCTTTTCCTTGGAAGGACAAGACTCCAATTTATGTCCAATAAGTCCACAATGGAAACAAAGGTGATCACTGCAATGATGATTTGAACAAAGGGATTTGAAAAATACAAATAAAATAACTAGGAGCAATGGTGATCACTTGAAACTCCCCAATATGAGACCCTAAAGCTTCTGCTTAACAACAATTACTCCTTCCGGCTCATCTAATTTTGTTTTTGTCTTCTTCAATCGTATTGGTCGAGCTTGCCTCCTCTACAAAATTTTCTACTACTGCAATGATCTCTAAAACCATCAAAGTTCTTATCTCTGCACACAAGAAATTTCACATGAATAATATGGAAAATATTATTCACGTCCACTAACAGCTGATAATGATACATTGTCGAGATATCAATTCCTTAAAGTGTTCCAAGCAAGTGGATTCGCAGGATTTTTGGTGCGAATTTTTGGATGGATTTTCTTCTTGTCCCAACAAATATCCACTCATTTCTGATGGTGTTTCCTCTCCTAACCCTGCTTACACTAAGTGTATGTCAGTTGATCAAAATTTATCAGCTACACTATACTCCATCATTTCCTCTTCCTAGCTTCCTCATATTTTCAATCTTGAGACATGTCATGAAATTTGGATAATAATTGAGAAGCTCTCTACTCCGCCAACGCATCTCGAATTCTTCAACTGAATAATTAGCTACTGTAAAACCACTTCAGATTTCAGATTTTTTTGTGCAGTTAGTCTGTACGAACCGTCTGTACGAACTGAACAAGTGCAGGTTCGTCTGTACGAACTGAACAAATTTTTTTGATAGAGCCCATCGTCGAGGGATGAAAATCAATTATAGTCCGTACGATCTGTCCACAGAGCCGATCGTCCTGGTATAAACGTAAATATCGTTCGTACGAATGAAAATATATTTTTCTCTATTTAAGGATTGTTTGACACTTTTTGAAGAGAGAGAAAAGCTGGAGAGAGAAAGAGAAGGAAAGAGAAAGGAAAAGCTTGATTTGGAGGCCGCGGAGCAATTTTCGTCCGTCGTCGTAGTTGGAAGAATTGTTTGTCTCGCAGTAAGGAATCCGAATCCTATGTCTGATTTCGAAGATTTCACATTTTGATATTTTTCTGCTTAGTATTGCGTTTCTGTTATCGAAAAACATGCACATATTTGTATTGAAAAAAATTCACTGCGTAACTTTTTGTATGTTATAGATAATATGATTTTGCACGTTTTGAATATTTTCTGGAGATTTTTCACTAGGTATTCTGAATTCTGTGGAATTTTTATCGAATAAAAAATTATATGCATGTTAAAAAATAGTGCTACAGTACAATAAAAGTTTTGAAACGTTATTTTACACGATCTCTAGTAATTTGATAATTTTCTGAAACTGTGCATTTTATAACGACTTCTGTCTACTGTACGATATTTTAAGGTTTTTTAAATTAAGCTAAATCTTGTCTGTTTGATACAATGCATTTATGAGATGAAAATGAATATGGTTACATGATTGAATGTATTGTTATATTACTGTGATATAGTTGTGTGTAAAGACCGGTTGAACCGTTGGTTGGAGACTGATTGACCTGTACAGGATGGCGAGCCGACGGGCTTTCCTTTAAATATGGTTTGGTGTTATCCTCTACTGATCACATGATTACTGATGAGAGTTGTAAGGAGATGATTACTATGCTAACGGGCAAAGAGTGACGACTCTGTTTACTGAGCCAACGGATATAAAGATACTGATACTGATACAAGACTGAAAAACACCGTAATAGCTAGGGCTTTTACTTGTTGAGTATGACTACTGCACTGAATTGCATGTTTTAAAGCATTGTTCTTATCGTTACTGTACATATTTATTGATATTGTACGGATTTACTGTTATTGTACGATTTCACTGTTATAACTTTATTGTTTATGTCACTGGATTATTACGGATACTGATTCAGACACTGCAATTACTAATTTACTGTACTGATTTTATGCATGTGATGCATTGAGCAAGTAATAATGAACAACTGAAGTGAAATGTTATTCAGTGAACACATGATATAGATTACTGGATTGCATGTGATACACTGAGCACGTGATATTGAATAACTGGAATCGCAAGTGTACATTTTGATACGATTCTATTGCATTGATTTGATTTTAACAGTCACGAACGATAATATAGATTTGACGTTTAATACTGACTGATATTATTGAATCAATAGTCTCTCTTTATACGACTGATATTATTGACAAGATGATTTATTGACTGATTTGATTGATATTACTAATACAAGGATTTCTTTAATGAATTGACTGATGTTATAGATACATCAACAACTGTAGAGATTTAACGCACGTACTGGTTCATTGAGCTTTATGGGTTTTTCTACTGTTCACTGATTCTATCACTGATGATTGTGGATTCAATTGTTTCTATATTGACTATCATTTCTATACTGATTACTGTTTATGCACTGATTTCTAATTCTGCATTGACTCAATGATCATTTGTAAGAGACTGCCATGATTGGACTGATTGACATGCATATTGCTTCCGTACCGTGTTTTGATTTCAATTGTAGATATTTGGTGACCTGCTGGGCTTTTTAAGCTCATTATATGTGATTAATGATTTCAGGTCAGGGCAAGGGAGCAAGAATGTGAGATTGATCAGGGTTATTCAGGTTCTGTTCCTTTTTATTTTAGCTATTCTTTTGTACTCATGATAGAATGGATATATCTGATTAATTGTGAAGATCTTGTATATTGTAAATGACTTTTGCAAATGAATTATAAAGGTGTACGTTGATGTTTTAAATTATAAAATATGTTGTACTGATTATCACTGATTGATGACTATAGATAGCTCTGGTAAGTTGATGGTTTAAAGGAATAAAAAATAATTCTTTGAATTTAGATCCTTGGGGCATCATAGCTACATCTTCTCATCATGAAAGATCAAAAAATGACCCAAAAACATTCCCTAGTAAAATCTATAGTTGATGCTATTAAAGCTGCTTGGAGTTCTCTGGACACTGAAGATATTATTTTACACTCTCAATGGACTTCTAGTTCCTATCAGGTCTTTAAGATTGATATTCACACATTCCTCCAACTCATCAACCTTTATGACTTATACTATTTACTCTGCAATGAAGAAATCAATTTAGCCTCTGAAGCCTTGCGAGCTATTCACTTTCCTAATTCTTCACAATCGGAAGCTAATGCACAATTTCTAGCTTGGGGATGCAGCACTGGTCATGGCAAGACCACTATTGTGGTGGTGATTGAGGCTTTTGCTCAACCTCATTCTCGCAACAAATATATTGTCATTTCTTATCAGATTGTAAAAAAATGATGTCATTATACTCTCTCTTGTTGGTATTGCACTGATCTTAGTTATTATCCTACCCTTTCATAGCTATTGTTCTTTCGACTACTTCTCATTCCCCCTCTTCTGAATGGTTTATGGACTCCAGAGCATCCTCCCATCTCACTTTTGATTTGTCTCAAGTGCAGTCACCTCAACCATATCATGGTTCTCATGATATCAGTATGGGACATGGCCAATCATTACCTATTGTTGTTATCAAACAGGGCCTGCTTCCAATACCATCACGTAAGTTACTTCTTTAACCTCTTTTCATATTCCTCATCTTACACATAATCTTCTATCTTTTAAGCAACTCACCACTCACAGTAATTATTCTATTTATTTTGATCCTTATGATCTCGAATTAAGGATTTGAAGATCAATCAACTTCTTATGATTTCAAATTAAGGATTTGTAGGCCTCCCCAAATTGGTAAAGTCTCATCTCCATTAATGTTTTTTTCCCTACGAAATTCTATTCCCCTTCCAAGACTTTGCTACTCACTTTTTACAAAATTCAACATATTTTACTTATACTCTTCCTTTCACTCTTGTTCCTGAATCTGTCATCCGACCAGTTCTTTTTTATTTCCTTCACCAACTATTTTGCCTTCTCACGGCGCCATTTGCACACAATCCTCTCCTGCTATGGTCTCTGATTCACCTACTCCCATTCTTTTGGTGGCTACCCCTATTATGCTTCCCATGGTAGTGTGATTCAAATCTAAAACCCTTAAACCTCATTAGATTTTCACCTTACAACATCACAATGTTGTCACTAAAGATCCTACTTATTGTACTGCTACTGTTAAATCACCACACTAGTCAGAAGTATGTTGACTACAGTCCAAGCACTTCAAACTCAAGGGACCAAGACATTAACTCCTCCCACCCCTCATCAAAATGTGCATGGTAGCAAGCGGTTGTTTAAAATCAAATATAATTCTGATGGATCTATTCCTCACTATAAGGCTCAATTGGTTCCTCAAGGATATAAACAAAATATGATCTAAATTTTACTGAAACTTTCAATCATGTAGCTAAAATGTCGATTATCCAAATTTTTACCTTGGTTGCTCTTCACAATAATTAGGACCTCACCCAACTAGATGTCTCCAATGCCTTTCTTCATGACATCTTATCTGAGTCAGTCTTCATGGCCCAACCTCTTGGATTCAAAGATCCTAGCCATCCACACTTTGTGTGCAAACTAAACAAAGCCATTTATGGCTAAAACAAGCTCCGTGGCAATTGTTCATCACTTTCACCTCGTACTTACTACAATAGGATTTTCACTCATGTGCTGCAGATCCTTCACTTTCATTTTTTTTTAAGCACAATACTCGCCTTTTTCTCCTCATTTAAGTGGACGATATATTGCTATGGGAAATTAACCAAGTCATCATTGGTCCCATTATGGATCTACACAAAGCGTTTCAATTAAAGTACCTTGGCTCCCTTTCTACTTTTCTGGGACTGCAAGCATCTCAAACAATTATAGGTTTTATTATTCATCAAACTATCTCTCTTCAATCCTTCAACATGTTGTAATGCTAAAGTCTAAAACCATAATAAATCCTATGTCCACTAATCAAACTACTGGGTCTGATGCCCTTCTCTGATCTATCCTTATATAGGCATTTGGTTGGATGCTTACAATAATTAATTGTCACTCAATCAGATCTCTCATATTTAGTTAGTAAAGTCTGCCACTATGTACACTCTCCTCTAAATAAATACTATATTATGCTCAAGCATCTTCTACCCTATCTCAAAGGTACATTACATCTTGGTCTACCTCTAGACTGATGAAACTTACAACTCAAAGCCTTTATAGATGCTGATTAGGTAGGTGATCCACACGATCGTAAGTCGACAACTAGTTATTATGTCTTTCTAGGCTCCTGTCTTATTTCACGGTGTTAATAAGCAGTCCACCGTTGCTCATTTCTCCACTGAAGCCGGGTATCATGCCTTAACCATTGCCACAACTAATATTATATGGATTCGTTGCTTGTTAACTGAATTTCAGATCCATCCACTTCATCCCACACCGATTTATTATGATAATATAATTGCTATTGCACTTGTCAATAATCTAATATTTTATGCTCGCACTAAGTATATTGAGGTTGATTACCATTTTATTTGTGATTGTAACAAATCCAATATCACAATTGTTCATCATATTTCTTCCAAAGATTAAATTTCTAACATCTTTACAAAAGGTATTTGAAGTCAATAGTTTCTTCTTCTTTGTGACAAATTAACACTCCAAAAACTAAGTAATAATTTGCAGGGGCCTGATAACAATGAACATTCTACCACTACTTAAGAGAGGTGATAGTCACTTTCTACATAATGGGATTCGGTTGCAAACCTTCGGCACTTTCTCTGCTCTGCTGCAGCTGCTAGTGGAATATATTACCACCACTGATTTGTAACTGATGCTATATATCTTCACCGTTCGATGTGGATGTCAACTTCTTCATATATAAAGTCTACTGTAGTCCAAATGAAGATATACAGAGAAAAACCTTTAACACAGTTGTGTGTTTCTGTAACCTTGTTGAATTTAAATTCAACAAAAACAATGAAGGAAGAAGAGACGAGCAATTAAAAGATGCCCACAACTACAGATTTTGGGCGAGTGGGAGCAACGGATGCTTTGTTCCTTCATTTTGTATGAACATAACGAAGAATATTTATAAAATACAAAAGATTCAAATGACACATTAAAATACCAAATAGCAACCAAATAAGCTTACAAACCTAAATTCATCATAATATATTAAATTTATTCCATGATCAATTCATTGGGTCTCGAATATGCCTAAACTCCTATTTTTAATCACAAAATAATTCTTTAGCCACCAATCAAATCAGTCCAAAAATAGAGAAATCTTAATAGCAATAGCAGAGGAAGATCGAAGGAAGAACTTAGCGTCCAGCTGCAGAAGGAAATGCAGGAACAACATAACAGGGAAGCCACTGAACTTCTAAAGCTGTTGAGAAGCAACTAAACAGCGATAGCCAAACAAAGGATCCTTGGTAGCGGGGTGGAAAGAGAATCAGGTTTTTTTTTTTTTTTTAGGGACAGTTAGGGGATTCGAGCCCAGGTGAGGAATTTCTTCTGTCGACCACTCAATCCCCGACCCGATCTCAATTCAGAAAATTTTAGAAATCTTCGGAGGAAAGTATATCCACAAACAAATCAAGCACTTATATATATATATATATATATATATATATATATAATATATATATATATATATATATATATATAATATATATATATATATATATATATAATTTATTATAATAAAACAAAACAAAAAAAATAAAATTAAATTAAAAGAACATTTTAAAGCTGTTCATGTTAACATAAATAAATTTATGTTTTTGTTAAACATTGAGATTACTTTAATACACTGAGTAATGAAATAGCTAAAGCAGCATTAGCTGACACCCCCTTCCTCCCTCCCTACCTCCAAAAAATAAAGGAACCAAAACGACAAAAACAATATAAAAAAACAAGACAAAAAGTTCCAACGTCGTTCTCTGGACATACCAAACAAGGAAGCTAATGCCACAACTTTAACTGCACAAAAAGCTAAAACCAGCGTGTTCAAAAGAATATACCTCAGCATGACAGATATATATGGATTCCTCCTGTTCCAGCTACTATAATTGAGAAACAGAATAAATTTCGACGGCAGATATCAACTATAGATATAAGTCATTGTTTGTAGATGTAAATCGGGCCTCCACCACTGATGAATACCATGTGCCGTTTTGAAGTCTGGAGAAGGGCTCAAATTGAGTATTAATTTTGCTGACGGTAGAAGGTGCAGAGGCTCAGATTCCTTTCCAAGTGCCCTAAGAAATATATCCCCCAACGAATTCCGGGTTGCCAACTTCTCAATTATTCCAACTCCCAAATCCTCCATATTTTTACGATGTTGAAAATACCCAATATACTCTGAGCAAATGTGATCATTTGGATTAACAAATAGATTCGGCACCCATGAGGACAAAGAAACAAAGGGATCTTCTAATGTAGAACTCTCTTGCTGGCCTTGAAGGACAAAACTTAGACCAGCAGTGACAAAACTGTTGGCAATTCGAATTCCATTCTTTACCTTCTGACCTTTGATCCTCTCAATTGGAGCTGAGAAGAACGGTGGATTGAAAAGATACGCTTCCAGAAGAATGCCAATCTTTGCCATGTTCCTTCCAGCAAGAGAAGCCATGGCTGATCCTAAAGAATGACCAGCAAGCCAGATGTTTGAGCTTCCAACAGCCGAAACAATGTTTCGAACAGCTTGCATTGCGATCTCAAATCGTGTGGTCTGATGGAGGGAGTTTTGAATTAAATGCCAATCGAGCCTGAGATCCCGATTAAGGGAGTCTTTCTTAGTGATCGTACCACGGAAAACAATGACAAACCTTGGAGCATCGGCAATGGTGAGATTGGAAGTAGGAGGCTTATATTCAAAAATAGCTCCAAAGATGGACGAATCAGCATCATCAACAAGCTTTCGATTCAGTTCAAAATGGAAGGATTCCCACCATGGAGGTGCAAGAGCTTCTGGTTCCTCACGATGTTCTTGCCGGTCACGCTCTAAGATATATACGCTCTGAACCAAACAGGCAGTAACAGATCTTCGATGATGTGTACATTTCCTATTTAATCGAATATAAAAAAGATCACCTTCAGTTCACCAAAGACTCAATATAAGATAATCTAAACGGGTAGCCAGATATGACTAATTCAGTAATTCAAAGAAAATAAAGTAGCTGAGTACATCTCTAAAACCCTTTTTCTTCTGGTGTGCACAGGTTTCTATTAAAATAAAACATTTTTGCTCAAAGCTTCTTCATTTTAATGTGACCCGAAAAACTAATAAGGGGAATAAGAGATAGTATATACCAAATAAATTCAATATTTTTTGGGTGTAAAGGATCGGGGGAAATGCAACTGCATTTTACTTCACAATTACAAATTATGGAGTTTGATTTAATGTGATGAAATAGGAGATGAAGTTTACCAAAGAAATATGATCAAGCACATTTTTACCAATATTTAATTACTAACACTAAAAAAGAAATGGGAAGATAAATTTATATGGATGTTGGCTCGAACGCTGAAAAAAAGTAGAAATTCTCCTGGATCAAACAAGATTAAAAAAAAAAAACATTTTCACACAATGTCGCCTCCAAACCAGTGGGGTTGAACAAATTCAATTCAATTACTTTCCCATTTTCATCACCATTTCCTTTGCACCTCTTTTATTGTAATTCCTTCAAACCAAACAGAGGCTCAGACAACGTAATATGGTCAATTGAGTCATTCACGAGCTGGCAAATTCAAATTTAGAAGAATACATTTTTAATTAACCTAATAGAAAAGCTTCGCACTAAGAGATGACAATGAATATGTGAAAGGGAAAGGGCTAGTCTAAAAAACAAGACTAAAGGAAGATGTAGATCAAAGCACTTGTAGACTCCTATCCACCCTGCCGGTGTGTTCAACGGTTGATCAAGAGCACGCTCATTGTAGCATGCAAGTTTGTGTTTCCTTAATGGAAGGAATAGTCTCGCACTGGCAACATAGGGAGCGCACTGTGGATAAATGATAGCTATAATTTTACCCTGTTCTCTTATGATTTCCTAGGTCAAAGATGAGATTAGATATCAAAGCCAACGGTCTAGAAATTTAAACTACAATGATGAGTTTTCCAGCTGGATAGCTACAAAACAAGATCATAATGCCTGAAAGCCAGTATGAGTGGTATAGTAGTTGAAATTGCAGGTCAATAGATAGGAGATATAGAAATATGGACGTTTTGCTTTCCAGAATGTGAAGACAAGTATCAACTGACTATGTTCTTCGTTCCCTTTGCAACCCAAAGCCCCATATTTAAAAAGATTAAATTATTTAATTTTCTCGGGTAATAGAATTACTTGATAGACAAATACATATGATTGAGAGCTATGTTGCACCGATACGGATACGGCGATACGGATACGACACGATACGGATACGGGACACGCCAATTCTTAAAAATACAGGATACGCCGATACAGATACGGCGCGGATACGGCATTATAATATATAAATAATACATAAAAATTAATAAAGTAATCAAAGTGTAATATTTGAAATGACAAAAAAATTGAAATAAAAGTAAGCATTAAGTATTGAAATGTCTAGTACAACAACAAAAACAAGAAGATAAATTTCTCAGCACATGAAATTTCAACTATTCAATAGAAGGATTAGCTTCTTCAGTGGTTTGTCTTTGAGTTTCTATATCATTTTCAATAAATATCATAGCTTCTAATTCAGGCTCATCAAGTGAAAGATTAGCAATTTCTAATATTCCCATATCCTCAAGAGATTCAAATCCATCTCCAGCAACATCCCACATCCTGTTGTCTCCTTCCATATAAGTTGAAGTTTTCCTTGAGAGAAGTCGAAGGTTTGTATGCACGTAAACTAAATCTTCAGTCCGTTGTGGAGTAATTTTATTTCTCTTCATTGATTGGATGAATGAGTATGTGCTCCAATTTCTTTCACAACAGGATGAGGATGAAACTTGGCCAAGCAATTTTATGGCGATTGTTTGAAGTAGAGGTGCTGAAGCTCCATGTATAATCCACCACATTTTCGATCAATTCTCCACCTATCACGCAATGACTCTTGGTCACCAAAGTCCTCTAAATAACCAAAAAATTTAGCAAGCTCAATATTGACACTTCTTCTCTCCTCCTCATTTGGAAAATAACGCTTCAAACATGTCTTCCTCATATTTGAAATTTCTAAATTTTTCTGTGGAGAAACTCTTTGAGGATCCTCTTGAAGCCATTCTTTAGTAAAATATCTTCAAATAACATTAAATGAAATAATGAAAAAATGTTGAAATTACAAAATAACAAATTGTGAATTCATAATGAAAAAATGTTGAAATTTACCTTGGATTTAGTGAGTGAGCCAAGCAATGTAAAGGTGTATTACTTTTGCTCCACCTATCTTCTAGAATAACATAGATAACATCCCAAAAGCTTGAGTCTTCATGAAGTGTCTTCCTCTCATGTCTATATATAATTTCTTTTACTTTGGCTAGCATTGAATCCCACATCTCATAAATGAGATGTAAACAAGACTTATCCGTATCAGCTACTCTCAACATCTCATAAATTGGGTCTGTGAAATTTATGATGTATTCAATCTCATCCCACCATAAATCATCTAAAAGCTTCTCTACCGAGCGGTACCGAGCAATACCGAGCGGTACCGAGTAATACCAAGTTACAGTACCGAGCGATACTGAGTTCCAATACCGAGCAGTACCGAGTTCCAATATCGAGCAGTACTGAGTTCCAATACCGCTCGGTACCGAGTAGTACCGAGCAATACCGAGTTCCAATACCGAGCGGTACCGAGTTCCAATACCGAGCAGTACTAAGTTCCAATACCGCTTGGTACCGAGTAGTACCGAGCAATACCGAGTTCCAATACCGAGCAATACCGAGTTCCAATACCGAGCAGTACCGAGTTCCAATACTGAGCAGTACCGAGTAGTACCGAGCAATACCGAGTTCCAATACCGAGCAGTACCGAGTTCCAATACTGAGCAGTACCGAGTAGTACCGAGCAATACCGAGTTCCAATGCCGAGCAGTACCGAGTTCCAATACTGCTCGGTACCGAGTACCGAGCAATACCGAGTTCCAGTAACGTTCGGTACCAAGCGGTACCAAGTTTCGATACCGAGCCTATGATTAAGAAAACGAAGAACGATGAAGAAAACGAACCTACACTGCTCACGTCGCCTTCACTGTTCGCGTTGTCGAGCCGCTTCGTTGACGAAGGATGATCCTATCGACTTTAATGCTCGCGTCGTCAAGCCTCTTTGTCGACAAAGGATGATCTTGTTTGCTTCTATGCTCGCGTCATTGAGCCGCTCCTTCAACTATAACGAAGAAGATGAACACGTGTGTGGAAACGAAAAAACCTAGCTCTTTGAAATGTTGCTCCGTGTTTTGAGCGGAAACGGTGGAAAGTCGAAAAGAAAAGGGTAAATCGTGGCTCCGTGTTTTTTTTAATAGGACACGCGTATCCGATACGCGTGTCCAGTCAAATTTAAATAATATTTTAATCGGACACGGCAAGGCCGTATCCGACACGTATCCGTGCCGTATCGGAGGCGTATCCGTATCCGACACGTATCCGATACAGCCCGCCTCGTAAATAGGAGTATTCATGCAACATAGATTGAGAGTATTAAGCCAATAGCATTAAATGGTCAAACTTAATTATATATAATAAGAATCATGCTGTACCAAAAAGAAAAAAAACGTAGGATCAAACCAATTATGATGCTTGGTAACAGTAGGAATTAAAATTTATTTATGTAAATAAATCTCCTAAAAGAAGATTTTTTTTCTTGATTATCCAAGTTAGACAATAAATTTAAGAGATTAAAGAATGTTTTTGATGCGTCAATGGTAGTAGAAGTGATTCTTTTGAATTGTGACATTAAATAAAATTAAGACTGCCGTCAGCACAACTTTTTGCCAAGTGTTTTGCTTTGAACAACAGAAATAGTTATAGAGCGTTAGGAAAAACAACTGATGCAGGACTACTTAGATGAGATGATTAAGGAATCATTCAGTCATTGCACAACTCGTGATTAGAATAATATTAGAACAAAATTAATAACAATTCTAAAACGAAGAAACAAAACAAGGAGATATTTGTTTAGGCTAAATCACATGCTCCGAGTTTGAAACTTTCACAACAAATAAGAAAATAATACAACACAAGGTAGTAGTTTTCAAGATAATCCCTAATCTAACAATAAGAATTAGGATGCAATGAGGTACGCTCAAATCCTACAATTACTAAGCTTAAGCGAGAGCAATTGGAAGAGTCCGTCGTGACTGCAATCAAACCAACTAGAATTTAGACTAAAAGGAATAAGATGCTCGGGAGAGAAGAAACCTTCGTCAAGGGTTGGTGGAGATCCTCCATTCAATGCCTTCAAAATGTTCGTCGATAGCCTCGACCAAGTATATCAATGTGCGCTCCAAATAATCCTCGAGGTGAAATCAACTCTTGGGTTCACGTTGAAGAACGTAGATTG
The DNA here is from genome assembly GCA_022539455.1 of Dendrobium nobile. Lineage (NCBI taxonomy): Eukaryota > Viridiplantae > Streptophyta > Magnoliopsida > Asparagales > Orchidaceae > Dendrobium > Dendrobium nobile. The sequence continues at coordinate 12,852,677 of CM039721.1, read as the reverse complement.
TAGAATATCTACGTAGCCATCTTCATCCCAAGTTATGCCGTAGTCAGTTTCCGGATCCGCCATTCATAGGAACTAATGGTTGAAATCTCTCCATGGTAGCAAATACTCTTGAAGATTATCAAGGACAAAGAGACAAGAAGCTTTCTTCAATATGTGATGAAGAAACAATCTCAGATTTCCTTCCCAAAATCTGAGAGAAATCTCAGATTTTCTGTTCAGGAAATAGAGATAGAAGAGGGAGAAATAAAGCTTAGAACTCAAGTAGGGGAATTAAGGAGGAAGAGAGAATTCAGCAGAGAGAGGGGGAGACGGGTATGGGGAGAGAGGGGGGGGGGGGGGGGGGAAGGGGGTGGCGATGAAGAGGGGAAAAGGAGAAGAATTAAATCTATTTCCAAAAGTGAAATTACTACTTTGGAAATAAATTAATCCAAGCAAGGTGAGTGGAAATTACGGTCAAGAGGGATTTATGGGGATTTGAAATTATTTCCTCAGTGAGGGATGAGTTTAGGAAATAATTAAAAGGAGATTTAATGGGATAGGGAGAAAAGGCCGGCGGCATCCAAGGGAGAGAGAGGATTGAGAGCAATTAATTGGGGTTCCTATTTTTGGATTTAGGAATTAGAAAAGTTTTATACTTCATCCAATTTAAATTTTAAATTCAAATAGGAGTTAAGAAACTTTCCAAAAATAGAGAAGTTAAATTAGGAAAGATTTTGAATTCAAATTTCAATGAATTTGAATTTCAAAATTATCCTAAACTAGTCTTCAACCCAATTAGGAAACTCAAGGGAGAAGGGAAGAGGAGTATGCCCGGCGGCTATAGGGCTATGGCCGACGGCAAGGAAGGGCTTTAGGCAAGGTGAGGCCGTGGGGTTTGGGGGAGGAGGAGGGGTCGGGTGGAGGTTTTAGCCGAGGTATGGAGGAGGGTGGAAGGATAGTGGATCAAGAGCCACCGGTGGTGACTGTTGGGTACGACGAGGTGGCCTCACTTAGGCTCCACCGAACTCTCGAATTCTCTCTCAAGCTCTTCTCAAAGCTCTAAAGAAACAAGTGCAGAAAAACTTTCAATAATCATTCATTAACTTCAAATAGAACAAAGGGGGGCTTTAAATAGCCTCATACAACTGACTCGAAACAAAAGACACAAATGCCCTTTGGGCTTACATACGACAACTCCATAAAAGGGGTACAACGGGAAATAATAAAACCACATAAGCAAATAACAAAGTACATGAAAATAAAAATACATCAATGACTCAAAAATATAAAGACTCGATCATGACCGTAGATCGGCGGCCACGTCTCTGATAAACTTTCTATGATGATTTGATGTCCCCATCATTCTCCCGGGGTGGGAGAAAACTCGACTCCGTCGAGTAAGTATCTCTGGTGCTCTCGTAGATCTCAAGTGCATCTGGGTCAATCTGCTGCAACTCCTCGCGATCTAGCCACGTATCCTCTGACTCGGGCTTTCCTTTCCACCTGATCAAATACCTTCTTCGTCTTCCTCTTGTGGATATGATCTCATCACTCAAAACTGCCTCCACTTGCTCTGCTATGGGAGATTTGGGAATATCTGGTAGTGGAGGTAGGTTCGAGAGCTCACAAGGTGGGTTCACACAAAGCTGTTTTAATAGTGGATTTTGTGGGTTAAAATCATGACCTTCATATGTCACTAAGTCTTCTATGTTAAAAGAGGGATTTATATTGAAATCTGTAGGCAGATCTACTACATAGGCGTTGTCGTTAATTTTCTTAAGTATTTTGAAAGGTCCAGCACTCTTTGCATGTAATTTCTTAACTGTTTCTAGAGGGAACCATTCCGGACGAATCCGCACCATCACAAAGTCACCAACCTCAAAAGTTTTAAATCGACATTTTAAATATGCATGTAATTTAAATTCCTGTTTATTCTTTTCAATTTGTTGTGCAATATCTTTATGAAGTTCATGCACATGAGATGTGAATGCTGATGCAGACTCCGAAATCCTATACCTAGAACTCATGGGTATTAGATCTAATGGCTGTCTAGGTTTGAACCCGTATACAATTTCGGAAGGACTTAGACCCGTGGTTCGGTTAATTGAATTATTATAAGCAAACTCAGCAGTAGGGAGAATGGAATCCTAATCTCTAATGTGCTCACCAACTAGGGACCGCAACAAATTACCCAGACTCCTATTAACTACCTCGGTCTGACCATCTGCCTGTGGATGAAAGACAGTGGAAAAGTGAAGTTTAGTGCTCATTTTCATCCATAGAGTTTTCCAAAAATAGCTAGTGAACTTCACATCCCTATCCAAAATAATGGTTTTGGGTAAACCATGTAGACGGATGATCTCATTGAAGTATAATTTCGCAATGTGAGAGGCATCGGATGTTTTAGAACATGGAATGAAATGTGCCATTTTGAAAAACTGGTCAACTACCACACAAATAGTGTCGTGCCTATGGAGTGTCTTGGGCAGGACTAAGATAAAATCCATACTAGCGTTCTGCCAAGGACAATTGGGGACAGGTAAGGGAGTGTAAAGACCAGTGTTCTGCTTACGTTGCTTAGCTAGTTGGCAGGTGTGACATCGACTGACCAGCCGACCAACATCTCTCTTTAGACTGGGCCAAAAGAAACAGTAATCCACGGCTTCGATCATCTTGTCCCGTCCGGAATGCCCAGCGAGGCCTCCGGCGTGGAGTTCCCAGACCAAAAATTCCCTAAGGGAGGTGCTCGGGATGCAAAGCTTCTAGGCTTTGAAAAGTTAACCATCCTCCAATAGGAAATCGTCCACAAAGCGCGTGCTGCCTGTGGACAAGAGAGTGTAGGTCTCCTTGTTGTCGGGGCATTCCAAATAATCTCTCTTTATTTGGTCAAATCCCACGACCTCTGCTCTCATTTCAGTGATGATCATCATACGACGACTGAGAGCATCAACAGCTTTATTTTCAACTCCCGCCTTATGCCTAAGGGTGTACGTGTACTCCTGAAGGAACTCAACCCATCGACCATGGCGTGCATTCAATTTCTTTTGGGAGTTGATATAATGCAGAGCTTCGTGATCCGAGAAAATGACGAATTCTTGCGGGAGCAAGTAATGTCGCCAATAACGAAGTGATTGGATCACGGCGTAGAACTCTTTGTCATAAGTAGAATAACGCTGCCGAATATTGTTCAATTTCTCACTGAAGTAAGCTACTAGTTGACCTTCCTGGGAGAGGACTCCTCCAATTCTGACCCCCAAAGCATGAAAGTTACTTCGAAGAATTTGGAGAAATCAGGAAGTCGCATCACTGGGGCTTCCACCATTTTCTGCTTAATCTCATCAAAAGCTCTAGTGGCAGCCGGGGTCCAGTGGAAATCACCCTTCTTCAGGCAATCAGTGATAGGAGATACGATAGTACTGAAATTTCGTATGAATCTAGCTGCGGACCTCCCGGATAGTCTGAAGGATATGCCACTCTACAATGGCCCTTACCTTCTCGAGGTCTGCGGAAACCCCTTGGGCTGAAACGATGAAGCCCGGGAAAATGACGCGATCTACTAGGAATGTGCATTTCTTTGGATTGGCATATAATTGCTCCTTCCTTAAGACCTCACAAACTTGTCTTAAGTGGTCTAAGTGCTGACTAATGGAATGATTGTAAATAAGAATATCGTCAAAGTAGATGACGACAAACTTTCCCATAAACGGACACAGTACTTGAGTCATGATTTGCATAAAGGTGCTAGGGGCATTACTGAGCCCAAAAGGCATAACTAACCACTCATAAAGACCATCCTTGGTCTTGAAGGCAGTTTTCCACTCATCACCGGATCGGATCGGATCTGGTGGTACCCACTTTTGAGATCAATTTTGGAGAATAGTGTGGCACCCGTCATCATATCGAGCATGTCATCGAGCCTCGGAATAGGGAATCGATATTTGACGGTGATCCTGCTGATAGCACGGCTATCAACACACATTCTCCAAGTTCCGTTCTTCTTCAATGTGAGAAGGGCCGGCACCGCACAAGGACTAAGACTCTCCTTAATGAAACCTCGCTGCAGTAACTCGTCAACCTGCTTCTTAAGCTCACATGTTCCGTGGGGTTCATGCGATAATGTGGCAGGTTTGGGAGGGAGGCTCCAGGGACGAAGTCTATAGCATGTTGAATGTCTATAAGTGGAGGTAACTGATCTGGAAGATCATCGGGAAAGAGATCAGCAAACTGTCCTAAAATAGGCTGTACCTCCTGAGGGATGGGCTCGTCAGATTCAGTGGGAATCTCACGGCCGACTAAGGCAAACAGAGGGGCACTTTGGGCAATCTCAGTAATCAGAACCTTGGCGGTGACAAGGTTCACACCCTTTTTAGATTTGGCTAGGTTTGATTTCGTGGCATCCGTAACCCGGGGCTGTGATGGCAAAAGTTTAATCTTTTTGCCAGCATGTTCAAACACGCAGTTGCTTGAACGCCCATAAATGTGGACATCGTTATCGTAGATTCAGGGGCGACCTAGCAAAATTTGTCCAACATTCATAGCCAACACATCACACCAGACATTCTACTTATAAGTGGTAAAGGAGATGGGCACGTGGCTTCGTTCCTTCACCTCCAAGGCATTGGAGTTGACCCACGATACCTTATATACGGGTTAGGGTGAGGAACATCAGACATATCTAACTAGGATACCATGCTGGAAGAAACAACATTTATGCAACTACCACTATCCACTATGACTTTGCAGTTCTTGTCTTTGATTTTAGTGTAGGTATGGAAAATTGAGGTCCTGCGCCAGTCATCAGTGGGTGTCGAGTGGGATAGTGCACATCTCATCACGCAGATGGGAGAGGTATTCAACTTCTGAAGGCAATTGAGAACTGTAGTGTCGTCGTCCTCCTCGAAGTACTCGTCTTCTTCCTCAACTTGGTGGATCTGATCAACCTCGGGCTCGAGATCATCCTCAGTGATCTCCTCAACGATCGAAACCTTATAAGGGCTGGAGCACTGAGAAGCGATATGCCCATACCCCTGGCATCGAAAACACTTGGTCCGGGACTGGACCGAGGGGCATCCGGGGTGGGAGGTTTACTTCTAAAATCAGATCTTGGTGCAGGTGGACCCGTGGGTGGTCGGGTCGTGCTCCCTGGAGTGGGTCGAGAAACAGGGGTGTGTGTGGGGTGGAGCTACCAACTGATCTATAAAAGGGTCTAGAATCATGGGATCGACTCGGGTGCTGAGAACGGGACTCCTCTAAATTAAGCACTAGGCTGTAGGCATTCTCCAGTGTAGTCACGTTCCGGGCAAACAACTCATTGCGTAGATCCTCACGCAACCCGGTACGAAACATAGATAAGATCTACGCGGGGGTGGTAGAGTCTCCCCTTTGTAGCGAATTAAGAAGTCATCAAACGAGGCAATGTACTCATTCACGGGTTTGTTGCCTTAGGTCAACCTATTCCACCTGCCCAATAGGCGGGGGAATTACGACGAAGGCAAGTACTTCTGTTTGAGTTCCCGCTTCATGGACAGCCAATCTACAATAGGGTACTCATTCCTATCGTCCCTGAGACTCTCTAAGTTCGCCCAAAACTGACTAGCCCTACCCGTAAGTTTCATAGCTGCAAAACTAACCTTCCTGACCTCAGAAATGTCATACCACTTAAAGAAACTGTCCATACCTTTGACCTAGTCCAGGAAGAGCTGGGGATCGAGGGTACCATCAAAGGTAGGAGCGTCAACCTTAATGTTCTTCATCAATGGTGCATCGGGATCATGGCCGTGGTAGGTATTACGATGATTGGCACGGTGATGCCTATCATCCAAATCAGGATCATGACGGGGATCATGTCCATGATAGGGAGCTTGATGATTGGCCCGATGTGGCCTCTCATCCGGGTAGGCCTCATCCCCATACATAGAAGGAGGTCTAGATGGGGTATAGGAAGTTGGGTTTTCTCTAGCTCACTTAAGTGCATCAAATCTCTCCGTGGTGTTCCTACAAAGCTCAGCTAAATCCGACTGGTTTTCCTTAAGCTGCTGGTTAATGTTGTTCATTTGACCTACCAAGAGGTCTAAAGTCCTTCCTAGTTGTTCCGGGTCCATTCCTAAACACAATGGGGTACTTGGAGGGTTTCCTAGGAAGTGGACAGCAAACTAGGCGATGAAAAGACACTCTAAAATGGCCCTATATGGCGCAGGAAAATCAGGGACAGCAAGGTACACTAAAGTACTAAGTCACCCTAGCAGGTATTAATGTTTGCAAAGCTAAGGACAACAAATAGACACTTAAATAGGGATCCTAAAGCTTACTAAAACTGCAGGAATTTTCTGGACAGCACACTTAACAAGAGGGGTAGGGTGAACTAGAGATGTTTTATGCCTATAAAATGACACACAATGTTTTGGTAGCACCCAAGTGATAAAACGAATAGCTTACTAAATGAAATCAATGCAAAATGAAGGCATAAAAGGAAAACTACCAGGAAACCTAAAACATGCAAGAGCAAACCATGCTCTAATACCAGATGATGCAGGACTACTTAGATGAGATGATTAAGAAATCATTTAGTCATTGCACAACTCGTGATTAGAATAATATTAGAACAAAATTAATAGCAATTCTAAAACGAAGAATCAAAACAAGTAAGGAGATATTTGTTTAGGCTAAATCACATGCTCCGAGTTTGAAACTTTCACCACAAATAAGAAAATAATACAATACAAGGTAGTAGTTTTCAAGATAATCCCTAATCTAACAATAAGAATTACAATGCAATGAGGTACGCTCAAATCCTATAATTACTAAGCTTAAGCGAGAGCAATTGGAAGAGTCCATCGTGACTGCAATCAAACCAACGAGAATTTAGACTAAAAGGAATAAGATGCTCGGGAGAGAAGAAACCTTCATCAAGGGTTGGTGGAGATCCTCCATTCAATGTCTTCAAAATGTTCATCGATAGCCTCGACCAAGTATATCAATGTATGCTCCGAATAATCCTCGACGGTGAAATCAACTCTTGGGTTCACGTCGAAGAATGTAGATTGTAGGATATATTGTAGCCATCTTCATCCCAAGTTATGCCATAGTCAGTTTCCGGATCTGCCATTCATAGGAACTAATGGTTGAAATCTCTCCACGGCAGCAAATACTCTTGAAGATTATCAAGGACAAAGAGACAAAAAGCTTTCTTCAATATGTGATGAAGAAACAATCTCAGATTTCCTTCCCAAAATCTGAGAGAAATCTCAGATTTTATGTTCAAGAAATAGAGATAGAAGAGGGAGAAATAAAGCTTAGAACTCAAATAGGGGAATTAAGGAGGAAGAGAGAATTCAACACAGAGAGGGGGAGAAGGGTATGGTGAGAGACAAGGGTGAGGGGGGGGGGGCAATGAAGAGGGGGAAAAGGAGAAGAATTAAATCTATTTCCAAAAGTGAAATTACTACTTTGGAAATAAATTAATCCAAGCAAGGTGAGTGGAAACTTCGGTCAAGAGGGATTTATGGGGATTTGAAATTATTTCCTAAGTGAGGGATGGGTTTAGGAAATAATTAAGAGGAGATTTAATGGGATAGGGAGAAAAGGCCGGCGGCATCCAAGGGAGAGAGAGGATTGAGAGCAATTAATTGGGGTTCCTATTTTTGGATTTAGGAATTAGGAAAGTTTTATACTTCATCCAATTTAAATTTTAAATTCAAATAGGAGGAGTTAAGAAACTTTTCAAAAATAGAGAAGTTAAATTAGGAAAGATTTTGAATTCAAATTTCAATGAATTTGAATTTCAAAATTATCCTAAAGTAGTCTTCAACCCAATTAGGAAACTCAAGGGAGAAGGGAAGAGGAGTATGGCTGGCGGCAAGGAAGGGCTTCGGGCAAGGTGAGGCCGTGGGGTTTGGGGGAGGAGGGGTTAGGTGGAGGTTTTAGCCGAGGTATGGAGGAGGGTGGAAGGATAGTGGACCAAGAGCCACCGGTTGTGACTGTTGGGTACGACGAGGTGGCCTCTCTTAGGCTCCACCGAACTCTCGAATTCTCTCTCTCTCTCAAGCTCTTCTCAAAGCTCTAAAGAAACAAGTGCAGGAAAAATTTCAATAATCATTCATTAAGTTCAAATAGAACAAAGGGGGGCTTTAAATAGCCTCATACAACTGACTCGAAACAAAAGACACAAATGCCCTTTGGGCTTACATACGACAACTCCCATAAGAGGGGTACAACGGGAAATAATAAAATCACATAAGCAAATAACAAAGTACATGAAAATAAAAATACATCAATGACTCAAAAATATAAAGACTCAATCGTGGCCGTAGATTGGCGGCCACGTCTCTGATAAACTTTCCATGATGATCTAATGTCCCCATCAACAACTGAGAAATTCAAGATTTATGAAAGCCAAAAATTAATTTTATTAGAATGGTAGTTTAGTTAGCATCCAAGAAAATACTTTTATGGAATTTTAGTTTTCCATCAAGTTAATTATTTTAATAAATTATAGATTAAAAAGATTATAAAACTCATTATAATTATGTGAAATTCATAATAATAACAGCTTTCATACAATCAATTTATTCTAGTGCACAACAAGTTTCCACCAAAAAATAACTCTTACCATACACTAAACAACAATTTTAATCTAATTTTACCTAACACTCATCTGCTTTATAACACAATACAATAAGACAACAAAACAGTTCCAAAGAAAGCATTTACTAATTCAGCTAATCAAAATTCATCAAGAGAGATGGAAGTACGCAAAAAAAAAAAAAACACTTATTAAACTATCAATTGCTGATATCAAGTAGTGCAAAACACAAAACTCAAAGCACCAACAGTGGAGCAGGGGTCAAGGCACATACCAATTTAAAGAAGAGGTCAAGTGGATAGGTCCCGAGATGCTAAACACGTCCCTTTTTGATGTCATTTCCCTAGTATAAGTATATTGAATGTTCACAGAAAGGCAGCGCTGAAAAGAAGAAATGAAAAGAACGCCATAAGATCCAAGAGTAAGAATTTCCAGCGAGAGACACAATGATTTCAGACAGAACTGCATGATGTATTCACTCATAAATGTATATATGGCTCATAATAATGGAAAACTTAAGATTAAGAGGACGTCCAATGGTTATTGAAGAAACTCTTTAGTATCAATCAAACATCAAACAAAATATAAAATTTGTATCAACCATAAGGGTATTTAAGCTTATGAATCATGCAACAAAATTATGGGAGAAAATGACTGCACAAACATTTGAGGAAATTACATTGACAATAATGAAAAAATTAGTTTTCTACAAAATAAAAAAGATAAACAACAGAAATAATATTTATCCAACTGATTTAATTGAACAAGATTAAGTAAAATGTATAAATCATATGGTATTTACTGAACATCAAAAAGCCAATGATAGAGTCTTTTAGGAATTGATTGGAAGGATTAGAAGTGAAAGCACATTGAAAAGATATGTTGAGATTAAAAACTGTATGATTGAGCAATGGCTAGTAGTAGAAATAATTTTCAGGTAACCAAGACCTTTCAATCATAATATCATTACATTGAGTATTTAGGGTTTAGGCTATATATTTTCAAATTAGTCAAGGAGAAGATTATAGTAGACATAATAAACAAGGCACCTTTCTGCTTGCTATTTGTAGCAGAGATAAGGCTAAAAGTGATGATGACAGGCTTCATAGGAGAGATTAATTCCCTACGAAGTTAAACTAAGAAAAAATAACGAGAACTTTTAAAAGACGAGATTTATGTTCAAGTGAAAAAAGAGGTAACGATTTGCGATTTTTGAGAAAACAAAATTAATAACAAGAAATCAAACGAAGCTGAGGATTGAAGATACAATTTTATGATAGTTTCAGATGCCTTGATTCTATCATACAAAACTTAAAACAAAAAGAGGACATTTTTAACTTAAGAATTTTATATGAGTAATTAAAATTGAACAATAACTTTCAAGGTACAATGTTATAGAGGAATATTTGAGAGATGAATGTTAGTCTAGGTCCTATTCCATGTTCCGGTAAGGAAGATGATGGTCATGTATGAACTTAAGTTTTTGACAATTAAGTCAAGGGTGGCAAAAATTGAGAATGTAAGGATGGATGTGATAAAATAAGGAATGATGGTCTGAAAAGGATGTATTAGCAATTTGTCTAATTATCAGATTTTAAAGGTAAAGTAATAGAAAAATTTTACTTAGATGTTTGTTGTTTACTATAAAGAGGCAAAGATGTATAAATAAGAAGCAATGTAGATAGAATCAATCAATATATAATTGAGGATAAAAATGCAGGCCTAAGGTAACTTCACCAGTAAATTAAGGATTTGCATAAATCACATTTATCACCACATCAAAATATTAAAAAAAAGTAGTATTCAAAAGGACAACCAAAATAGGTCCTAAATGGCTAAGATAACACTAATAATGATGATGATGAATAAGTTTTGAAAGAAGCACACTGATGTGGAAGAAATATAAGTTTATAAGCTTAAAATCTTATAAATAATGCATGAATCAGAAATAACAACAACTATAATCCATAAGTAGTAAATTATTACAATGATAAGCATAACAAATCGCAAGTTTTCAATAAGAAACGTCCATTGATTTGTGGTTTTTACCACATACATATACCGATGTCATGTGCATTGACAAGGAAAAAGGCTTGCATAATATTTTATTGATTTCAACCATGCTTAAAAGAATATGGCGCAAAACATGAAAGAAAAACTTGCAAGGCAGCAATGACATTCTACAAACAGGAACAAAGAACATTATATATCTTTAAAGAAAAAAGAGGTACACACAGATAGAATGCCAATGTGCATTACATACAAAACTTTATAAAAAATTTAGAGAAAACAATCTTAAAAAATACATTTCAATTAAATAATTTTAGCTGTAAAAAAATTTTTTTTTAAGACAAGAAAACATCAAAGTGGTATCGAAAGAGACAGAATAGGCAATGCAAATTGCAAGAAACTTTTTCATTTCGAGGCTTGAACGAATACCACAAAAGTCAATGTTTACACCCGATTCGCTGCCTCCTCACCTATTGCCTGTTTCCCATAGCAAGCTTTCCGGCTTCTCTAGAAATCTGAGGACATCAATCGCATAAGAATCCAAAAGATCGCAAGGAAAAAAAAAAACAATTAATGGTTAAAAAAAGCGAAAACTGGACTACCGACATTCCATAAGAATTAAATTTCTTTCTCTTCAATTTCGAATTGCTTACCTGGAGCTTCACTTCCTAACAAATTGTGAAGCAAAAATAACGAAAGGGCATAGTTAGGGAAATCGATTCTTGTCTTCGGATTTATTACAATACGGATATTTCTTGCTTACCTGAGAAGAATCGTGGAGATTTCCTTCGAGAAGGGCGCGAGGAATGGGCCACTGTTTTTTCTGATGCAGAACGACGACCATTAAAGCATATTAAGATAAAAATAGACCCAAATAATCAGGAAATTAGATATACGACTATATCAAATCATAATTAGGGTTCGTTTGGCATAGTTTTTTTTTTTTTTCTATAAAACTTTCAAGTAAAAAAATTTTTTTACTTAGAAATTATTTTTTACTAAAAAGTTATTTTAAAAAATAGTATGAAAGTTATCCTAAACAAAATCTTAATTAGTATGCATCCATAAGTTATAAGCGAGAGAGAATTCCAAGTTAATTCTGTTCTAGAGTTAGCAATGCAAGCACAACATATAATGTTGTAGAGCCACTTCACCAATCCAATATATTGTTCCGAACCTCCATGGATCACATAGTCTCTTAAATGCTTGAGCTATTTGCGAGTGCAATGCATCTCAATCTTCTCCGATTCAAAATATTGCTCTATAGATTATTGTATGTATGACGGCAAGAGATAGTTCATCACCTTATTTTAATTGGGTTGTAAATTTTTTTCACAAGTGAACCAATAAAACATATGGTATAATGCAATGAAAGTTTTGTTAAAATTACAAAACTATTAAGGGAGAAATAGAGCAAGCGAAAAGGATAACTCCAGAGATATTTTTGTATTGTTCATTGAGACACTCTCAACATATTGATCTTATAATCCTTCCTAAAAGAAAATAGCTAAATAGACCCACACAAGCATTGTAAAAATCATGTCACCAAACTCTAATATAATATGTAAAATGGGTTGCTAGTTTAGTTAAGAAGTAGGAATAATATGTAATGACATCATGGCTTGATCATTAGTTGCATGGATGTATTGGGATTGCTAGTTAAAACAAAGTTCATCTCCACTAGCTTATGGAAGGCATTATTTATTTTAGAGATCATCTTCTATTCATTTTCTTCACATATGCCTATTTTGTTATATCCAATTTTTAGATTTATCTTAGAAAAAGATAACTACTCCCTCCATTATGGCAAGCATGACATCAAGTTTAGGTATTGAGAATCTAAACTTATTGATCATCATTTTAATGGCACTTGTCTTCCTTTTGAGGGTAAAAATGGTTGTGACAATGACAAAAATAAACTCTCTCGAATGAATCCCTTATCTAATAAGTCATTAACTGATTACTTGAGTTTTCTTGCTCGACTAAACATCCAGTAATGTGATAGCTCGAAGGAATGGGGTAGTACTTAGGATAGATGTCTTCAAACTATGTTAGAAATTGGGTTACTTCAAGTGAAGTGAACTTAAGGATTTGTTAACTAAACCTGTTTATGAAAACCAAGGTGTAAAATACGACTTTTAGAAAGCTTTTACTAAAATTCTTACTACATGATTTCTTGTAGGGATTTTTTTCTATTAGGGTATAAGAGTATCTAGGTTGATGTGACCTTAAGCATGAAAGAGTTAAAGATAATCCATTTCCCTTCTAATTAAAAGTTCACGCTTCTATAACGAGTGACATCCACATAATGGAATGATTGTCTTGACAACTATGCTTACCCATAGACATCACAAGAGACATCAGAAGGCAGGGTAAATCAGATAAGCTCATTTTTAAGGAGTGGCATCCACATAATTTTGTCAAAGGTTTTAGCCATATTAATTACCCATATAAACTTATCATTTTTAAGGATGTTTGTGAATAGGTCTATGATGGCGCTAAAATTTTCCATAAAACACTTATAGAAAGTGGGCAGTCTATGAAGGCTTCTAACAATGATGAAAGATTTTGGTGTTGGGCATACTATAATTGATTTGAACTTAGAATGGTTCTACTTGGGTCCCATAGCAAAAAAGATAAAATATAGGAATATAACATTTTTTTAATGAAGAAATAACTTTTATTACTAATTTTAAATTTTAGACTTTAATGTTTCATATATAATTTTACGATGTCATTAAATATGATTAAAATAAAGCATGGATTTAAAATTTTTTATTTTTAAAATTAAATACTACATTGAGAATAATATACAATCTTAAAAGATAGAATAATATTATGCAATGAACTTTAGAACAAAAAATAGAGTTTTGAAAATTCCATTTTGTAATCAAATAGGTCATAGAGAATATCTTACAATTATAAAAGATAGAAATGATACTACATAATGGTATTTGAAAATATATGGGGCTTTAACAAACATTTTTTATGTTCCCAGATATTTTCCCCATCCGTAGTTGAATAAGCTAGGTTTTATTTTACTATAGGTTATAGGTTCCCCAAAAAGGTGAACCCTTATGGTTAATTACATTCCAAGAGGGTGAGTCTCCTAAGAACACTTTTGATTATAATAGTGTGAAAAGTAAAAATAATGTATTGTTTAATATGTTTGATGTTAAGTAAAAATATATATTTTTTGGTTGTGTTGTGTAGAGAAAATACAAAAAGGGCGCAATATTCTAAGTATCATATAACATAGCTGCGTTAGATGAATCAACATCACAGTGCCAACAAGGATATCACTGAAGCGCCACACTTGTACATGGCAGTGTAGTGTTCACTGTCCTCAAGCATCGTGGTGCCAAAATGGTCATCTTAGCATCACTTTATTCATTTTCTTCAAGTGTTGTGGCATCCCAATTTATCTCGCCTTGGCACTAATTTTGTTATTCAAGTGTCGTAGCATTCGAAAGTCAGCAGCACTGTGGAATAATTATTCCACATCAGCAAATGCCATGGCAGTGATGAAGTTTAAGCCATGGCATTTGCTGATGTGGAATAATTATTTATAAAAGGTGGCATTTGCTGATGTGCAATAATTATATAATGCCACCTTTTTGTGTTATTTATAAATAATTATTCCACATTAGCAAATGCCATGGCAGTGACGAAGTTTAAGCCATGGGCGCTATGGTGCCACTCTTTCAAGTGCTATAATGCCACCTTTTTGTGTTATTTATAAATATTAGTGATGTTATGTTCGTAAGGGATTTCAATCATTTATCTAATTTTACTATTTTTCAAATTACTTCTTTAAATATTTCATAGAATCAATTTTAAGGGAGACTAAAGAAGTGTTAGATATTATCATTAAAGTATATAGTCTGTGTTTATTTAAGTAACTTTGTATGATAAAGAAGATGGAGGGTAGAAGAGATGCTTTAATCCTACATAGTGATTTCACTCTCTTGTATTTTTATTCTTTCATGATCTCAATCAAAATATGTTTGCTTATATTTTTCTTCTATGTCTGGCTAATTCTCTAATTATAGATTGATGATATAGAGAGCATATTAAGTACTAATGAAGATTCTTGTGCACTAATGTTAAATTATTTTTTTTAATATTTTCCCACCCTTTATTTAATGGACATAGTGGCCTTATGTATAGTTAAACTTAGTATGATGTATAGCTTTGACTGAGTAATGCAAGAATAATTGAGAATATTAAAATAGTATGTTAGCATAACTAGACATATGATGTAAAATATGCTAGGTTTTAAAGGAGATGATATAACTATAGGAGGTCATCAGGTATCCTTTACACCCTATAAGCTTGATGGAGATCTAGGGATGAATAAGCTCTGAATCACATTAAAAATAAGATTTTCACTAAGAAAGATATACAATTTACATTCATCAATCCAAAACATTTTATTTATATATTGTATCCACTATTTTTATTAATTATAGTCAGTGATTGAATCTCTCCACAACTAATAATTTTATTTCAGTAGGATAATTTAGCAATTAGAGTAAACAGTAGTAATTGATTGCTAGAAAGTATACTTCATCGTGGGTTTGACACTCTACTCTATCACTTTATTGCTTGATTTGGCTTATATACTTTTTTAACTAAGTGGGGTCTTTTCTTTTTTATATATCAAAGAAAATCTAAGTATTATTTAGGAGAGATATAGCCTTAAATATTTCTATAACTCCAAAGTGCACTCCAAAGCCCCATCAAATTTTCGGCATCGTTGTAGGGGAAGTAATTTACTTTTTATAAATTTTAACTGTATTGTTTAATTAGTTATATATTTAGACCTACTTATATCTTTTATTTATTTTAATTTATTTGATTACTGATTATATATTTTTGGTTACATTCTTTATAGCCATATAAAGAAATTATTGTTATTTGATCTTGAAATTAAGAGAACCCATTCTAAAATTCAAAACTAAGAAGATTTTGAAAATGGCTAAACTTTTACTAAATTAAAATCATTCTATACCTCTTAAGCATTATGTAAACCCTTTAGTAGATAAAATTCATCAGAGCATTAATATAACTATAATCTAATCTAATAATTTTGCATTGAAAGTTATCATTATTCAAATAGTTTAAAACTCTCAGTTTGGAAAAACTCCTATAGATGACCATAATTTATATTTATCTAACTTTTTAAAAATTTATGCATATTTAAGTACAATGATGTCAGTAATAATGCTATTAGACTTAAATTATTTTCCTTTTCTCTAAGAGATAAAGCTAAGATGTGGTTGAATTATTTACCCGGCTTCTCCGTCGAACTCCCTTATCGACCATGCTTCCTCTGAAATGGATTCAGACAAAGAATGATTCTTTACTCCACCACAATCCGTCTCGTCCACATTGTCTTATTCAATCTCGACTCCTGGTATTGATAGTGCTTCCAATAACAGAGAGAACGAAGACCACTACTCTTTTATTTATATCAAACCAGGAAGTGCAGCCCATGAGGCAATGAAAGAAAGTTTTCTTCTTGCAATTGTAAGAGATTTAGCTCAAAGAATGGGAATCCATTGGAAAAATTGATGGTCACCACACATTGATAAAACAAGTGAGGAATTGGCTCAAGCTTGAAAGCTCGAATTAGACCAGACAAAGGAGGAAATGGAACGCCTATCAAAAGAATTGCTGGAGCTGAAAGTTCGAAATAGCCCCAGCGGCGGGGGGGGGGGGTGTCACGACCCAACCCGAGACGGATCCCGCCCGCACCGGGCTGCGACTAGCCAAACGAACAGATTAACCAGGATCTGGTTTTGGAATTTGTTTCGGAACTGAATCTTCCAAATATTTCAACTCAAAAACAGACACACAGAGCTACTATGAAACATCAAATGCAGCGGAACAAAACATCTATATTTTCTTTTCCTCAAAATAATCATCTACGAATACAGTACATGACTTTTAGACAGAAAGAAAGACAGTACAGAAAAGCCATGACTGTACAAAAAATCAAAAGAACAAAATACTTATCACGGATCAGACTCTGAACTCTACTCCTGGACTTCCTTCCCTTTCCCAGAGCCTAAAAACCACCAGAAAATAAGAGTGAGCTCAACAGCTCAGCAAAGCGACAAACCTCCAATCAAAACTTCCAGAATCCAAAACCAAACACATCAAACCAAAATCCACTCAGAAATCGGAATAGAATCGTATCTCGAATCAGAATAGAATCAAATCAGAACTTATACGGACATATATCAAATCAGAATCAGAGTCGTACAGATCAGAACAAACAGATCAAATCAGAACTGATTAAATCTACATAATCAGAATCGTACAGAAATCAGAAATTCAGATCATATTGGAACAGAACAGAATCGTATCAGAAACGTATCAGAATCATATCATATCAAATCATATCGTACGGAAGTCAGAAATCAATTGATTCAGAATATAACACAAGTCAGAATAGATTCCCGGACACTGACAGAATCTCAACGGATTCTGGCCCCTTATGCCTCCCTTTGTGCTCACGGCACCAGAACAGATGTGCTTATAGCACCAGAACAGAATTCATCGGATCCAGAACAGAACAGATATCAGATTTCAGATTGAGCTCATTTCAGATCTCCCAGATACTAACTGAATCTCTTAGGATCCAGGCCCCTTATAACTCCCTTTTTATAACATTGATAGATAGCATATCAATTCAGAAGAAATCCGGACAAATCAGAAATCAGACAAAAATCGGACAACACAACGGCTGTATACGGAATTTACACAATTTTCCTGAAAAATCACAGAATACCAAATTTGCACAGAATATAGATAACAACATTGCAAGACTTTAATTCTACTGCTCAGTAATTTTTAGACTACACAGAAAAATCCAGTCGACAAAAAACACCGTCGAATCAAAACTACCCGGACAAAAATCTCCAGAAAATAATCAAAATGTGCACACTCGGCACGTCAACCACATAAAGAAACTTACGCGGTAAAAACTGAACCAATCGAAAAATACGGACGAAAATCACGAATAAAAATCAATTCCGGACAGAAAATACCGCCAAACACGACGGTTCTGAAAATTGAGAAAGGCGGAATGTGCCTTACCTTGCGTACAGCAATTTCCTGAACAGTCTCTTCGGACGAAAACAGCTCCGCGTCGCCCGAAAATCAACTTTTCCCAAAAAGTCCTCGACTTTCTCTCTCCTCAAAGATATTTTTATATTTTTCTGATTTTTCTCTCTCTTCAAAACGACTGATTTCAGCTTTTTAATACACAGATCAGCCCGGCCGATTGCAATATCGTCCTGGGATGATCTGAACAAAATCACATCGTCCTGGGACGATTTCTTAGGACGATAATTAATTTTCTTGGACGATAAAAACCTCTATTCTCTGACTTTTGCACTGAACTGATCGGCCTGGGACGATGCCCCTATCGGCCCGGCCGATACCTACAGGAAAATCACCTGGAGCTTCTATACAGAATTCTGGAACAAACTTACCACTGATCGTCCCGGGACGATCCAGATCGGCCCGGATGATCCTGGAGCAGAAACAGCACTTCACAGGGGGGGACCTATAACTAGATAAGAATGAGTATTTATAGATACGCCTCAAACTTGAATAATATACTTGTTGGTATGTTGAGTAGCCCTTTCGTGGAGCATCTTAAAAAAGATTCAGTTCCATTCTTCACCTACCTACAATCCCCTTATTTGGCAACCTCAAGAGAAAGAACATAATGATGATGATGAGGAAGAGGAGGAAGAAGACACAGATTGAGAGAGTTTGGAGGCTAATTTGGTTAGGTAGCATATTTTTATTTTGAATTGGAAATGGATATTGTGTTGTCATGAATAGTATGATTGGAGACTTAAAACATAGCAGTTATGAGAGGCAACCTGAAAGTTCGTTAGGGATGTTCAGCCCTATGAACTTAGTCCCAAAGCTAACCAAGAAAAGAGGTGAATTGGTAATAAAATTCTTTTCATAAAGAAATAAAATCACAAACCAAATCACCACAAACAAAGTGCGGAAATTAAATGCGGAAGCAATAATAAGAAAAGAACACACCGGATTTATAGTGGTTCGGTCAAACCTTGACCTACGTCCACTCCTTGGAGGCACCCCCCAAGTATTGCACTAAAATAAGTGTCTCTCCTTTAGCCCCCACAGCTAGGCAGAGAAGCCCTTACAAAATCACTTCCACCTTCCCCGGTGCGGCGGAGTCGTCGGGTCCTTTGACACCAAAGAGATCTTCATCTTTGGTGAACTTACCTCGAGACAAGCCTTGAATCCGATGGTACTAAGGTGCGAGTTCGCCGGAGCAACCGTGTGGAATCCCCTCCACACTCCCTTGAGTTCCCCCCTCACAGGATCTTCTCCCTCTCAAACTCCACCCTTTCCTCTCTCCCTTTCAAGCTCTCTCTTCAAGTTTCCCCCACAAGAACAAAGCTACAATGGCTGCCAAAGACACTTATAAAGTGCCTTGTCATAGCTTAAATAGAATAGCTAAAAACGAGCTCATTAATGCAAGTTGCTGACTTTATCGTCTAGGACGATAGACATATCGTCCTGGCCGATTAGTTCAAATATGAGAAAAATCGTCCTGAATATCGCCCTGAAATGAAGCTGGACGATGTCTAATTGTCCCGGACGAAATCCTCATTAATTGCTTTCCAAAACTGCCTGAGAAATTTTGAAAAAATGGTCCTGGATCGTTCTGGACGATATTTTATAGTCCAGGCCGATCCACCAGGCCGATATCCAAAAATAAGAATTTCCTAAGTAGATATGGCGGCAGATTTTTGCTGAATTGAGCCGATCGTCCTGTCTGATACAAAATCGTCCAAGATGATGTGTTTTGCATAAAGATGGCTTCTTTAATGAGGATGCCCTAATTAGGGTTTCTACTTTTGTTAGATCGTCTAGGACGATATAAATATCGTCCCGGATGATGTTACCAAAAATAGAAATCTTTTTGGACACAACAGAAAATCTTCCAAGTTACAAATCATCAGATGCCACACCAAATATAACAGACTCAAGAAAGGAAAAAGATTACAAACTGACACAGACCTAGTCTACTCAATCTTGAGCTGGTTCCAAATTGCAGTCCGATCATGTGAACCTGAAATGTCAGTACATAAGACAGTCGTAGAGAAATAAAAATGTTTGCTATCATCAAAATCATAAACCATTGATCCGCAATAATCTCCCCCTTTTTTATGATGTCAAACAATTCAATTTGAATTTTTCAAGAAAAAACAATTTCTTCTAATCTCCCTCTCACTAGAATAAACCTTTAAAAATAGGGGATATAATTTTTTTTTTTAAAAGGATACAAAAAATATACAAATTCAACAATACGTTCTCCCCCTTTGACATTATCACAAAAAGAGGAGGCACAAAAAGCAAAACGAAGAAAAGAAAAAAAATGTTTCCTGATCTAGTGAAAAATAAATATTCTTAAAATGAGAAAGTTATCTCTTGGTTTTAATAAAAAACTTAGTAGAATTGTATTGACAACGCATAGCCCAGAAAAGGTTAAAAATTCAGAGTTTGATAATCCCAACTCAAGTTCTTTTAAAGGCTCAAAAACTTTTTAATCCAATATCCAAATCAAGGAATAAATGGGAAAAAGAAATATTAATTTTTCAAAAACTAAAACATATCTAATAGAAGATCAATGCACGAATTGCTGAATCAGGAACCATGATTTTCAAGCACAAGTTTCGAACAAATCAAGGATTTTCTTAGGCTTTTAGTAGTATAAGAAAAAATAAGCATATTTTTTTATGGGCTCATTTTATACCCTTTATCACTTGAATGGCTCTTTGAGCATCTTTTAATTTTTAATACACTTTGTGTATTATTTTTTTTTCAATTTGGCGTCATTGCGCATCTTTTGGTTTGGCATCATTGGTCATTTTTTTTATTATTTTCAAAAAATATGCTTTCTTTCTTATATTTTCAAAACAAAAGTAAACCCAAATTATTGACAACACGAACAACTTGATTAAGAAAATTTTAAGGTGGATTCAACAATCTTGCAAAAGATTTCTATGCGATAGAAAAAATGTAGAGAGATGAAAAAAATCAGTTTCAAAATCCAATTTAAAATATGATGAAGATTTTAAATTAAAAGTAGAATAACTTTTTTTAGGAAATAGAGATTGAGAGTAAAAAACATGAGTTTCCTTCCTTTGACTGTTTTAGAGAAGTCAAACACAATTTACCAAAGATTTCAAAAAAAAAATTAGAAAGTATATTTTTCTTTTTTAGAAAAGTAAATGTGTGTGTTGATCAGAGAATAACTTTCACGAAAATAAAAATTTCAAAGAATAAACAAAACAAAAACATGAAATAAAAATGAAAAACATAAAAACAAAAACAAGAAAGGCTTTTAACCATTATCTCTCTCCTGGCCCGATGCTTTAGAAACCAAATCTGCACATGAGATTTTTTGCCTTTCATTATTTCCCCAGTTTAAATTTTACTTCGCCTTGCCCTTTTCTTTCGTAGGAAGAATTTTTAAATTAGGGCACTGATTTTTCATATGTCCAAGCTTTCTGCATCGAAAGCAAATAACGTCAGAAAAAATATGGACATCTTTACCACTTTTACCTTTTTTCCACTTTTGCTTATGCTTTGATGAGCTTTGTGATTTGCTTGACAAGTCATTGTATTCGTCACTAACTAAGCAATCTTTCTCCGTATCTTCAGTTTTAAGAACAATCATTTCACCTGCATCCAAAAGTCTTTGACCCAAACCTTACTCGTAGGCAATGAGTGAGCCAATCAAATTATCAATAGAATAATCATTTAAATTTTTTGATTCACAAATAGCAACAATTTTGGCATCAAAATTTTCAAGTAAACAACAAAGAATTTTATTGACTTTTTCAAAATTTGAAAACTCTTTTTCTAAGGCATGCAATGATGTTACAATTTGAATGAATCTAGTGTACATATCTAAGATCATTTCATAAGGTTTCATGGAAAATAATTCAAAATCATGCATTAACAAATTCAACTTGGATTGCTTGATTTCATTCGTGCCTTCGTATATGGTATGTAGTTTATCCCAAACTTCCTTACCAGTAGTGCAAGTGGATATTAACATGAAATCATCAGAATTTAAAGCACAGAAAAAACAATTTAAAGATTTTGCATTCAGTTGAGCATTCAATTGTTCTTCCTTATTCCATTGATTAAAAGAAATATCAATTTTAACTCCATTAACAATACATGAAGGTGATGAATAACCAGTTAAAATCATATGCCACATGCGAAAATCAATCGATTGCAAGAAAATAGACATGCGAGTTTTCCAAAAATCAAAAGACATATTTTCAAATAAAGGAGGTCTGGTGATTGAATAACCTTCCACAATATACGATTAGCCATGGATCGAAATTCAAAAGCTTTTAAAAACTTTATTTTTTGAAAACCGCTCTGATACCACTTGAAAGTTCGCTAGGGATGTTAAGCCCTATGAACTTAGTCCCAAAGCTAACCAAGAAGAGAGGTGAATTGGTAATAAAATTTTTTTCACAAAGAAATAAAATCTCAAACCAAATCACCACAAACAAAGTGCGAAAATTAAATGTGGAAGCAATAATAAGAAAAGAACACACAGGATTTATAGTGGTTCGGTCAAACCTTGACCTACGTCTACTCCTTGGAGGCACCCCTCAAGTATTGCACTAACATAAGTGTCTCTCCTTTAGCCCCCACAGCTAGGCGGAGAAGCCCTTACAAAATCACTTCCACCTTCCCCGGTGCGGCGGAGTCGCCGGGTCCTTTGACACCAAAGAGATCTTCTTCTTTGGTGAACTTACCTCGAGACAAGCCTTGAATCCAATGGTACTAAGGTGTGAGTTCGCCGGAGCAACCGTGTGGAATCTCCTCAAAACTCCCTTGAGTTCCCCCCATCACAGGATCTTCTCCCTCTCAAACTCCACCCTTTCCTCTCTCCCTTTCAAGCTCTCTCTTCAAGTTTCCCCCACAAGAACGAAGCTACAATGGCTGCCAAAGATAATTACAAAGTGCCTTGTCATAGCTTAAATAGAAGAGCTAAAAAAGAGCTCATTAATGCAAGTTACCAACTTTATCGTCCAGGACAATAGACATATCGTCCTGGCCGATTAGTTTAAATATGAGAAAAATTGTCCTGAATATCGCCTTGAAATGAAGCTGGACGATGTCTAATCGTCCCGGACAATCTTGCGATCGGCCCGGATGAAATCCCCATTAATTGCTTTCCAAAACTGCATGAGAAATTTTGGAAAAATTGTCCTGGATCGTCCTGGATGATATTTTATAGTCCAGGCCGATCCACCAGGCCGATATCCAAAAATAAGAATTTCCTAAGTAGATATGGCGGCAGATTTTTGCTGAATTGAGCCGATCGTCCTGGCCGATACAAAATCGTCCAGGATGATGTGTTTTGCATAAAGACGGCTTCTTTAATGTGGATGCCCTAATTAGGATTTCTACTTTTGTCAGATCGTCCAGGATGATATAAATATTATCCCGGATGATGTTACCAAAAATAGAAATCTTTTAGGGCACAACAGAAAATCTTCCAAGTTACAAATCATCAGATGTCACACCAAATACAACAGACTCAAGAAAGGAAAAAGATTACAAACTGACACAGACCTAGTCTACTCAATCTTGAGCTGGTTCCAAATTGCAGTCCGATCGTGTGAACCTGAAATGTCAGTACATAAGACAGTCATAGAGAAATAAAAATATTTGCTATCATCAAAATCATAAACCATTGATCCGCAACACAACCCACTTATGATGATATGCATGGTGCCTAGTGCACTAGTTATTTTGTAACCTGTGTTATGTTCATGTTATGTTATCACATATTTTATGCGTCTTTTATCATTTATATGAAAGCATGTGTAGTATCAATTATTATTTGTATTTTTATTTATATTTTACTAAAAATCCTCTCATGCTTAGAATTATTTTCATTATCTTCTGTTAATCTCTTACATTCTGATTATTTAGTTAATCTTAGTAAAAATGATAATTAATAGTTATGTAAAATTAGGATAATAATAAAATCCTAGATTATAAATCAAATGAATATTATTTATACTTAGTAAAAATTAAATCTTAGAGTGGAAAACTAATAATTAACTAACTTAGATTATTTAAGTTATTATTTTAATTTGAATTTATAAGTTAAACCTTTATCCATTAATTTTTGAAATGAAGATGAATAATTAGGATTAAAGATTAGATATGAGTGGATTAAATTGGAAATCATAAGTAACCTTAGTTTGGAATTGATAATCTTATTAAATCCTTACATAAAATTTATAAAGATTATAAAAGAGTTTGAAGCAAAAAATTGATATTCAAAATCATTAATTATGTACTCCATAAAATAAGAAGAAAAAAAAAAGGATCTATGGAAATTATTCTAAAAAGAAAAATAAAATATGAGTACATTAAAAATTAGTATCGATTGAAAGCTTAAAATCTGACTACAATCTTATACTTCAATTCATAAAGGACAAAAAAAGAAAACTATTATAAATAATGGTGAACTAATAAAATTTCAATTTTAAGTATTAATATATCTAATCATTAAGTTACTTTATTTTTTTTAAAATTTAAAAGGTAATAATTAAATATATAATCTATGAATTCAAATTAAGTAATAATAAGGATGTCTAATTAGTGTAATTATTAGTATTTCTCCAAACTAGATTTATAACTTTGTTCATTTTTACTACTTCCAAACCGAGATGTATTATTCTATATTTTAGTAATTTTAAATTGTTAGTTTTTACTTTGATTAATTATTTAATCAAAATTGAAAATTTTTTATTAGCTTGAAGATAAGCAAGAGTTTAAGCTGTGGAGATTTTGATAAGTGTAAAAAATGTGTTATTTTATACGTTACATTTTTAGTAAAAATATATTATTTTAATTATATTGTGTAGGAAAAATATAAAAATGGCATAAAATTACAAATATCATCCAACATCGCAGTGTCGGATGAATGAACTTAGTGGAGCCATCAAAGACACCATTGAGCGCTACACTTGGATATAACAGCGCCATGTTCACTGTTATCAAGCACCATGGTGTTAAAATATCCAGCATGGCAGCACCGTGTTCAGTCTTTAATCATTGCGATGTTATAATCTATCATGCATTGGATCTAAATTTGCCACTCAAGCGCCACAAAATATAAAAGTTAGTAGCATCACAGAGTAATAGTTATAACTTTCAAAGGGCATGATCTTCTATTGATGTGACGTGACTGTTCACTAAGTAACTATTATACATCATCAAGCATCGTGGCTTTGCAAAAGTTTCAGTGCCAAGGCACTAATTCATTTCATGGGCATCGAGGTGCCACTCTTTCAAGCACCAAAACACCACCTGTTATTTTTGTGTTATCCTATAAATAGTAGTGATGCTATATTTCTAAAAGAATTCAGTCACTTGTCTAGTTTATGTACTTTTTATAGCACTTCTTTAGATCTCTTTTAGATTCAATTCTAAGGGAGACTAGATAAGTGCTATATACAATCATTAGTGTTTAATCATAATTTGTTTGAGCAATTATGTTATGGTAAGGAAGAAGGGTAGAGGGTATAAATTTATCCTACATGATAATATCACTCTCTTATATTTTTATTCTTCTATCATTTTAATGAAAATGAGTTTGCTTTTCTTTTCTTCCATGTCTGGCTAATTCTCTAGTTTTGGATTGAAAATGTAGAGAACATATAAAGTATTATTGAAGATTCTTGTGCTCTAAAGTTAAATGATGTATTCAATATTTTCTCACCCTTTATTTAATGCATATTGTTGCCATATGTGTATTTAAAATCTAGAGTGATGTATAGTCTCGACGGAAGATTGCAAGAATAATCAAGAATATTGAAATAATATATTTGCATACCAAGATATATGATATAAAATATGCTAGGTTCTTAAGGATATGATATACATGTAGGACTTCTGCAAATATCGTTTTCATCCCTACCAGCTTGGCATAGAGCTAGGGATGCATATGCACTCAATTACATTATAAATAAGAGTTTCATTAGGAAAAATATGCAATTTACATTCATCAATCTAAAGCATTTTATTTAAATATTATATCCGTTATTTTTATTATTTTTAGTAAGTGATTGAATCTCCATAACAAACATTTTTATTTCTGTAGAATAATTTTGCAATTAGTATAAATAATAGTAATTTATTGCCATAAAGCATACTTCCGTATGGTTTTGACACTCTACTGTATCACTTTATTTTTTGATTCAACATGTATATTTGCATATATTAAGTGGGGTTTATAATTTTTTTATATATCAAAGAAAACCTAAGCAGTATTTAGGGGAGATAGATCTTTAAATATTTTTATAATTTAAAAGTGCACTTCACAGCCCCCATCAAAGTGGTAAATATTTTTAAGATTCTAAAGTTTAGACATGGATATGACTATAGAATTTTTAAACAAGATTTGCTTAAATTAGAACATATTCTTTTGAGGGGATTAATGAAGTAGAGTAATGAATTATAAATTCTAAGAAGGACAAATATACTCTAGAATATCCTATGTTTAGATTTAAAGTTTTGAATTGAAATTTTAGCAATTGAGTTCTTCATTTCATTAAAAATTTTAAACTTATATTTCCTTAACATGAGATTGAGAAAATTCCCAGGAAGTGAGGAATTATATTGTAGTTGATTAGCCCCAAATTCTAAAGCTAAGGTGAGCACTAAAAAAGTAGTTGCTCAAATCAAATCTAAAGAAATGCAATAGAACTTTTTTGTTTGAGCTTGTAAATGGTTTAAGAATGCATAACTATACTAAACTTGTAATCTTGCAATGAGAGGACTAGCAACTAAACCCGACTAATTAAAAATACATGCAATCAAAGTCATTATCAAATTTAGGATGAAGTAGGATATTATTTATTCCAGGAATTGGGACTAACAAGTGTGTATAAATAAGGATTTTATAATGTTGATCAATGTTTTAGTGCCAGTAATTTACTCCCTAACTAAGTATTTTAGTTTTCAGTTTTATTCAAAAGTGATAATCAAACAACTTTTATTTTTAATATTTTAGGTTTAAAATTGCAATTAGTGATTTGACATACTTAGATATTTCCAAATTATAAGGAAAATCCTAAAACAAAGCACAAAAAAACTAAATGCATGAAAATAGGCAAAATTCCTTTACCAGAAAAACATAGCTTAATTTGTAACCTTTTATTATTATTAGGTTATATTCATTATGAAATTTAAATGGAATGGAAACTCATTTTTTATATTATTTTAATTTATTTAATTTTTTTATTCTTTGTATTTTTATGTATATATAGAAATTTGATGGTTATTTATCTAATTTTTCTTGAATTAGTAGAAAAACATAGGTTTTAGATTTTTCTTTATTTTTTTGGTTTTGAACTTATCAATTTTTACTTTGGGTTAAGGATGTCAATAATTCATGAAACAACTATTTGAGGCTAAAGATAACTAAAATAATCTTCCATAAGAACTTCAATTTTTTTTTTTAAAATGAGCTTTAAATGAAATTTAAAAACTGTTAGAAAATTTCCCAAAGGTTTAGAACAACCTCAAAGATCTTTTATAAAACTTTGAACTCAATCAATCTTAAATTTTTCAAAGAATTTTAATTTAATCTGGCTTTTTTTTTTAATTAACTCCAAATCAAATGAAATTGCTCGTAGAGGTTTTGATTGGCCTTTGGATGATTTCATGTAAATTTGAAATTAATTTGAGTTTTATTTGATTTATTGTCATTTATTTTATATATTTGTGTATTCTATTAAAAATTTGTTAAAATATGTCTTATAATTTCAATATCCAAGAACTTTGGCTCCCACTTATTCCAGTGATCATATAAATATTAGAATATTTTATTTTATATTTTTAATTTATTTATTTTTTTATTTTTTTCTATTATTTTTAATTTATTGGCCACTAAGGTGCGTTAATGACCATTAATGGCTGAAGGAATGAATTTTAGCTAACCAAAAGGTCTCCAATTCTCTAGAAATCTTTAAAGTGAGTTATAAGTGGAACAAATCAACTATGCCTCCCCAACACAAAAAAAAAAATAAAAGGGGGAGAACAAGCTATCTAAGAAAGCACTGCATAAAGGAATAACTAAAAAGGATAAGAGTAAGGAAAAGCTCCTTAATTGAAAATGTGGGGTCCCCGATGGTATTGTAGAGGGCACCAATAAAGCAAATAAAAGACCACTCCATAAAGGGGCCCAACAACGATCTCATTTGATTGTGGCAACCACTACAATACACACAAGAAGCCCTCAACATTGGTCAATTTAGGGGACCAAATCCCCACCCAAGATCTCCTCGGTTAATGTTTTCCTCTTTCTTAGGGCAGTGGTGAAAGGCTCCAGCTGCTGCTGTTCTTTATGTACAAGACCATGAGACACTCTAGGTCTTTTTAGGAGAGATTTAGGTTGTTGTTAGAGATATCCCTCTGCTAAGATTTTTGAGCAGTGAAGACAATAGGCTTTGGGATGGAAACGGTTGACTTTGGAATGGGGCACGCCATTTCATGTCCTCTAGAAGGTGTGGCATGAAGATGGGCTTCCTGCTTAGGCTTTCGCCTTCTAGTGATGACGTTCCAAATACCTAATTGACTCGCATGAAAGGAAGAGGTGGAAGGTTAAGAAAATGGAGGATCATAGTACTGAGTATGCACACGAATAGCTTGATTCTGTATTTCCGTAACTGTCGATTGAACAGTGCTTTCAACATGTATTTTAGGCTACAATAGCCTTGCGATGGAAAGACTCCACTTTATGGCCAATAATTCTATAATGGAAACAAAAATGAGAATGGACCCCATACTAAACTCTTTGAAAAAATTTGCCATTTAGGCCCTTAATGCAAAATCCTGAGGAAAGTTTCTATGACAAATCAATGCCAATACAAACTCTAGCATAAGAACTCTGACCCTAAGAGAATGATTGCCTTATCCATCCAAAGAGGTTCTCCAATCATAGTGGCCATACGGGAAATATTGAAATGATTCCATACGGGCAATATGTGATCAATTGAAACTCCCAAAATGTGACCATCACCTTGATAGTTCACCATGAAGCCAAGCATAAGAGATTCGCTTTCCTAGAAGTTTCCAACTAGAGCACATTCCAATTTAGAAATATCTTCTTGAACTTTGTGAATGCTAAGGCTCAAGCAAATCCCATCCTCATCAAGCATCTCATGTTTAAGAATCTTGTATAAAGGGGTATAGGAGGGCTTATGCCAAGAAAAATGGCCAGGGCTTCGATCACCAAACACTCTAGACAACCTTTTGGGAATTCTATTTGCTAGATTGGAGCTGAAAATCTACACCAACAGCCCCCAAGCTAACTGAAGTATCCTTAGAAACATTAGCCAAAATAAATGATGTGCATTGTCATGTAGCACGAGGTTCTTGAGTTGTGGCATTATGAATTTCAACACACTTGTAGGAAGACAAACCAACCAAACTTCCATCCAAACCATTCACATAATCCAATCCAGAAACAAAATTAAATTCCATACCATCAAACAATGAAAGATCTTCCATGACATTCACACACGAGATATTTGGCTTATGATAACCAATCTGCATTTGAAGGATGCATTCTGATTTGAGCTCACAGACGGAGATCTCCACGGAATGACGAACGCATGAAGTATCCCATTCCAGAATGAACTATTGTAAATCGAGTGGAATAGGCTCACTCGATACCCGCTCTTTTCCCCTAGCTATATAATCGGACCCCATTGGTTAGTCACGAAGCTACTCATCATCTAATGAGTTATATAGCTAATGTGGTGGATCGTTAGAAGAATCGAACATGCAAGAAAGAATTCCCAATCCAGGGACAAACACAAAGTGCAAAGGCTTAAAGGAGAATTCTATTCATCAATCAATACATTTCCTACTTACACATTCCATATATATAATTCTCAAATAGAGAAAACCTAGAGGATCCTAGAAGATTCTAAAAACTTTGTAACAAACTAAATAAAATAACCTAAGGAACATTTAAGCTAAAATGTTTCGCATCATTCTCCCCTTGCGTCAAAAGAGTTCGACTTCATCGAGGCTCGTCATCGGGAGTGAGGTAGAGGTGAGCATCCTAATCAGATTCCTAGGTTGAAGACTTTGCATCTTTGATGCATGCCCACAAACTTATTCATTAACTACATGAGTACCTTTGTCCTTTTATAATTTCGTAAACTTTCCTTGGTAGATGCACTGGATTTTAGTATCTATTTGAGCATCAACAGAAAACAACAACTCGTTCACGGGCTAAGATGTTAACCTGGGAATAATAACTTTGGTTTCATTGCCACCTTCTCCACTTAGAATGCTTATAGCAGCACCATAGGCCATGCAACTGCTTTATAATTATTGCACAAGCCAGCAATCACAATTAATTTGTTGTCTCCATTCTCATCTGCCACATTCAAGACAAATTCAATATTCTTTATCGGCACCACTAAAGCCCATAGGCTTGAGGACTCACCTATCCTCCATAATATAAGGGCGTTGGAGTCGATGGTATTTGGATCACAAAGAGAAATTTTTTATCTAATTAAGAAGGGATCATCCTTCACAAGTCCTCCCCACCTTATAAAGTCTATTTATGAGGCTGTTAAAGATGATGATACCAGGTCCAATAGCGGAATCTGTTTTCACCATTTTGTTGAACATCTTGATTACAAGGTTGATGCTGCAAAACTTATCTAAATGGTTAATTATTAGATTCTCGACAGCGTAGAATTTACCGATTGAGGAAGGGAGAGAACCATAGAGGGAATTTTTTAATAAGGTGATCTGATTGAGATTGGGCAAGAATCTAAATTTTCTAGCGTCAGGGAGTCCGCCGGTGAGGAGGTTGTCCTGTAGCTTAGCCTCAGAGAAATTAGGAAGGTTAAAGAGGCCTATTGGGAGGAAGCCATTAAGGTAGTCTTTACCCATTCAGATTTGACTTAGAGGCGAGCATCGGCCTAGGGATTCTGGGATCAGACCAAAGAAGAAATTCTCAAGAGCACGTAGAGTCTGTAGTTTGTTACCGAAGCACAGATCCGACGGGAGATTGTCGGTGAGTTTGCTGGATGAAAGATCAAGGAGTTGGAGAAGGCCATTTTTTCCTAGCTTCCTCGAAATGCTTCCTGTAAAATTATTTTCCCAGAGCTGAAGATCTTCAAACTCTGGGAGATCACCTACGAAGTCCGTGATAATGCCAATAACATCACACTCCTATAAACCCAGAGGAATGGCTTCCATTTGGATGGGAGATGAATTCTTGTAACCAACCTTCTCAACCTCCTTAAGAAGCTTAGTGCTGAGCTTACTCTCACTCCATTTGCACATAAGTAGATGGATACAAAACTCCTTGTAGAAGATGTTGTAGTTTTCATGGAAAATGCACCAATCTCTCTCTGTCATGTCCTCAAGAGTCTTCTCAGTCCAATGCTTCGCCGGCTCTGTGACAACTAGTTTGAGAGGTCACGAAGGTTCGATGTCCTCATTGTCGCTATTTCCCCAAAATTGATGTGGTCTAAGATTTCTTGAAGATTTTTTTAAGCGGGTCTGGAGAATATTTGGTTTCGGGATCAAGATTGGGACCGTAGGTTCAATTGGTATTGAAAACCCTTCTTCTTCATTTTGCGTGCCTAAGCCAATCCAACAGGGGATGACGTCTCCCGAGTGTGCGTCTGATGATCGAATTGATTGGAGGGAATGAAATTTAGGCTCCTTGCATGAGCTTGCATCTCTTCCTGCATGCTTGGAAGGAGATCGTGAGGGCGGAGATGGTGACGATATTATAGGTGATCTAGTTGGCGTGAGCGAATGTGCCGAAGTCACACTAATGGGGAGCATATTGAAATCACATGGAGGGTCGGAAAAGCCTTTGGGGTGGGATTTCTCGGTAAGCTTGAGGACTGTATTTCGCTGGTGCATCGGAAATGCAGGCGAATCTGGAGGTGGAAGCAAGGTCAAGCTCCATGGACATGAGCAGTGATTCATGTGTCCGAGAGGCAGAGGATGTTGGAATGGAGGGTGATCGAGCCATCAGAGAGGAAGCTTGAGTGGAGGATAGTAGTCATCCACAACGGGTTCATTTTAAAACTGGTGGCATTTGTGTAAAGGGGATGAGAGGAGTGAAAACAAAAATGCTGGTATGGTTGTCGATGACATTTGTGTTCTCCTTATGGAATGAAGTGTTTTGTCTATGCGATCAAGTGAAGTATTCACTTTAGCTTTATAAAAGGCTATATGGATTAGATCATCATCGTTAACCCACCTTCTTCGGCGTCGATTGTCATTGACTTCCCTTCTTATTTTGCGACTTCGATCGTCGTTGACAGCCCAACTTCTTCTACAGTCCATCATTCTTTGCAAGCTCCAGGCTCTGGTACCAAACTGATGTGGTGGATCGTCAGAAGAATCGGACATGCAAGAAGGAATTCTAAATCCAAGGACAAACATAAAGCTCAAAGGCTTAAAGAAGAATTCTATTCATCAATCAATACATTTCCTACTTACACATTCCATATATATAATACTCAAATAAAGAAAATCTAGAGGATCCTAAGAGATTCTAGAAACTTTGTAACAAACTTGTAAAAAACTAAATAAAATAACCTAAGGAACATTTTAAGCTAAAATGCTATGCATCAATAACTACTCGTGTTCCTCAAACGAAATGTCTGCATCCAAAATATCAACTAACTTAGCCGCTTGACCATCCTTCAAAATCTGTTTGCAAACCTCCGATTCCTTGACTTCAAAAATATTCCAATAATTGCCACGCCTTTAAGCTTTACTACCACAACTACCCCCATCAAAACGGGGAAAAGACTGATGGACACTCCTCATACTGGAGAAGAATATCCACGAACATCCGTTATGGCCAATTTTTCTTAGTGTGTAGATTTTTTTTTCTTGGATAAAATCCTTCAGAAGGGCCTATGCATTAGAATAACAACAGATTATAAGTCTTTAAAAGAACAAAAGCTCACTACAAATACATCATTTGAAATAAAAACTAAGAGAAAATGTTCTAAAGTAATACAATAAACAAACAAATAAAAATAAAACCATGACAACCACCGATGAAGAGCTACAGTACACAATCCAGTCCATTAGAAGGCCGGGAATTAGCAACCTGCAAGGAAAAGTTGAGCAAAATAGGAAGAAGAAAAGAACCACGCCAGGCTAAGTAGCAACCCATTTAGCATCATCATAAACAACCAACAAAAAATTGCAGGAGAAAAGGGACCAACCCACAGCAGGGAACAAAAAACCAAAACCAAAAATCCAAAGCCACTAAGAGAAACCCAAGAGCAGATCAGTAAAGGCCAACCGCCACAACAAAACCACCCCCAACAAAAGACCCACCTGAAGAAAACCAACATAGCCAAAAAGAAAACCAAAGAACCCGAACAACCAAACAGTAACAGAGACAAGCCACACGAGAACAGAAAAAAATTACATAACCCAACAAAGGACACAATGGGTGAAGAGCATGACAATTAGATTTATTATGCCCCAAAAACATGCAATGATCATAAAAGTGGTATCTTTAAGTTTTAACCCTTCAAATGAACTCAAAATGTCATGAAATTTAGATTACAAGCCATTATTACTTGAGTACCATATCTTGAAATTATTTAGATTACAACCATTCAAATATACCCCTGTACATGGGTATCCTAAGTGTATCTAGAAGTAAATTTTAAAGCATTTCAAGCAAATAGATAAAGAATTCCTTGAAATTAAATCAAGAGGATGAAAACAAACTTTAGAATATTTCTTGAATTTTTAGGCCTGTGTGGACTTGAAATGAAATTATTATGATTTTTTCAAGTTTGCATCACCTATTTGGAAGTTATTTTATTTTGGACTCAAGAAAATTTTCTTTCCTTTATAAAATCATCCAATGTTCTTTAAGTCAATGGAAGCCTAGATGAATTTTTTAGGCAAAGGAGATGTTTAGAAAATTATAAATGATTTTCTAAAACCCTATATTACTTAATGAACAAACATCTTGATAATTTAAATAAGGAAATTTAAGTGCATAATTCCTTCCAAGAAAAATTAGGGGGGTCCAAAGTATTGCAAGGAGGAATCATAATGAATTTTATACTAACCAATTGTGTTTAGAGTGACTAATCATTTTTAATGTGATTAGAGCGACTAATCTTTTTAATCTTTTTTATTTTATTATAATGATATATGATATTAATTGAAAACATTTTATTTATTTATTTTTATATTATTCTACACTTTTTATTGAATCCATAGAGCCCTCATTCACATAGTTTGGTTAAAAATAATTACATGTGAATTTTTAAAGACTAGAGATATTTATAGATTTTAATTAAATTATCATAAAGGTTTTAATTAAACATAACTAAATTGGCTAATGTTTATAAGTTACATCTCTTGATTGATGGATTTATTATTCTGTGCGGAGTGCGGACGGTGTCTGGAGACCAATAAAAATGTGCCATGTCAACTCATTGGTGGGTACCCAGCTTGGTACCCGCACTCGGTACCACTGAGTACCCAGTGTTTAACCAGACGATTCTCCCATCCGATGTTCTTATAGAATAAAAGCCCTGATTGATGGGCCATTCATGACACATGGAGCTCAATCATGGTCATATGATCTTTAATTGACTAGCAATGATCATACTTAAGAAGAACTATAGTGGATGTGCATGAAAGCATATGACCAAATCAACAATATTTATTCTATTTAAATAGAATAAAGGTTTTGATTTCATCTTCCACGTCTCACTATACAACCAAAGTCGTTCACCAGTTTTCTCTTTATCCAACATAATCTATGGAGAATATTGATCAAACTAATTACAAAGGATATAGAGGGCATAAACTTAAAATCTAATGATCATATTCTAATAGATTATATGTTCTTTTCATATTGTCCTAGAATTTAATATTCAATGAAGAATACATTATTTGGTGGGCCATGAAACCAATTTTTTTGCATGAATCGGTTTGTTAGATTATCTCTAAAAAATTTGATGAAGGTCTTAAGTGTTGTGAAATAGTGGATAAGTAATTTGCTTCTAGTCATGGTGACCTCACTGGAGTTGGGTGATCTTGGTCTCGGAGGGCTTGAAAAGGTTGAGGAATTGCCATGCTTTAACAAACTTGTAACAAACTAAATAAAATAACCTAAGGAGCATTTTAAGCTAAAATGCTTTGCATCAATAACTACTCGTGTTCCTCAAATGAAATGTCTGCATCCATAATATTAACTAACTTAGCCGCTTGACCATCCTTCAAAATCTGTTTGCAAACCTCTGATACCTTGACTTCCAAAATGTTCCAATAATTGCCACACCTTTAAGCTTTACTTCCACAACCACCCCCATCAAAATGGGGAGAAGACCGACGGACACTCCTAAATATCCGCGAGCATCCATTATGGCCAATTTTTCCTAGTGTGTAGATTTTTTTTCTTGGATAAAATCCATCATAAGGGCCTATGTGTTAGAATAACAATAGATTATAAGTCTTTAAAAGAACAAAAGCTCACTACAAATACATCATTTAAAATATAAACTAAGAGCAATTATTCTAAAGTTATACAATAAACAAACAAATAAAAAAAAAACCATGACAAAAACCGATGAAGAGCTACAGTACACAGTCCAGTCCATTAGAAGGCCAGACATCAGCAACCTGCAAGAAAAAGTTGAGTAGAATAGGAAGCAGAAACGAACCACACCAAGCTAAGTAGCAACCCGTTTAGCATCATCATAAACAACCAACAGCAAACTACAAGAGAAAATGGACCAACCCACAACATGGAAGAAACAAAAAATCCAAAGACACTAAGGAAACCCAAGAGCAGCTCAGTAAAGGCCAACCGTCACAACAAACCCACTCCCAACAAAAGACCCACCTGAAGAAAACCAATAGAGCCAAAAAGAAAACCAAAGAGCTCGGACAACCAAATAGTAACAGAGACAAGCCACATGAGAACAGAAAAAAATTACATAACCCAACAAAGGACACAATGGGTGAAGAGCATGGCAATTAGATTTATTGTGCCCCAAAAACTTGCAATGATCGTAAAAGCGGTATCTTTAAGTTTAAACCTTCAAATGAACTCAAAATGTCATGAAATTTAGATTACAAGCCACTATTACTTGAGTACCATATCTTGAAATTATTTAGATTACAACCATTCAAATATACCCCTGTACATGGGTGTCCTAAGTGTATCTAGAAGTAAGTTTTAAAGCATTTCAAGCAAATAGATAAAAAATTCCTTGAAATTAAATCAAGAGGATGAAAACAAACTTTAGAATATTTCTTGAATTTTTAGGCCTGTGTGGACTTGAAATGAAATTATTATGATTTTTTCAAGTTTGCATCACCTATTTGTAAGTTATTTTATTTTGGACTCAAGAAAAATTTTCTTGCCTTTAGAAAATCATCCAATGTTCTTTAAGTCAATGGGAGCCTAGATGAATTGTTTAGGAAAAGGAGATATTTAGAAAATTATAAATGATTTTCTAGAACCCTATATTACTTAATGAACAAATCAATTAGGGACTCCCAAAGTATTGCAAGGAGGAATCATAATGAATTTAATACTAATCAATTGTGTTTAGAGTGACTAATTATTTTTAATGTGATTAGAGCAACTAATCATTTTTAATCTTTTTTATTTTATTATAATGATATATGATATTAATTGGAAACATTTCCTTTATTTATTTTTATATTGTTCTACACTTTTTATTGAATCCATAGAGACCTCATTCACATAGTTTGGATAAAAATAATACATGTGAAGTTTTAAAGACTAGTCTAAAAAATATATTATAGTTACATATCCTTGTAGCTTCATATATTTGCTAAAACTAAGTTCCAAAATCTTCTCACTAAAAATGTCTCAAATTTAAATCCACCAACTATCCAACATCCTCATGCTAGTAAGAATAAGAAGATAAAGAATGTTATTATTTTTGATATGTTGGCACCTTTATTTGGTCCAGTTAGTTTGGATGTTGGATCGACTTCTGCCTCTTGTCCGATGACCAAAACTTAGAGGCATAATAAGAATAAACACTCACTGAAATATGGATAAAGAAATATGTTTGCTAATAATCTAGTTGTGACCATGTAAGATAGGAGGAGAGACTAAGTTATGCACAATCTCTAAACTTGTATGTGGTAGTAGATTACATCCTCTTAAGTGGAAGTAGGTACCAAAATTGATATTGTAGGTTAAGGCCTTGATTAGTAAATATTGTTTAGGAATATGCTTTTTAAGCCCCTTCTTTAGTATAATCATTGGAAACCTTTGGAAAAGAAAATCTTAGGCCTTGTAAAGCCATGTCTAAGTACCTATAGACTGATTCTTATGTATGGGTTCCTTAATCTTCTATGCCACAGCTGACATAGAAGTTCAAGGCTTTGTCTTGTAAGCCTAAGCAGGACCTTATTTTTCGAGGCATCCCCTTACTATTAACATTAAAAACTATTAGGAAAGAAGCCCTCTAGCACAAAAAATCCTCCCCTTTTATCTCTAGTATGACCTAATTTTCATTGGTTTATGTTAAGCTGCCATTAGAATTAAGAATTTCTTAAAATTAATTCATAATCAAAATTAAAAAAAAAGAACAAAATTAAATCAAACACAAAATTCTCAAATTTAAAGTGATGGTCAAAAACTAAAAATTAAAAATCAAAATCAAAATTCCTTAAAAATTTTCCCATCTCTTAGAGCCTGTTGAATGCTTTGGTTAACACTAAAATGTGTTGTGTGCTTTTTAAAGTCCGCTAATCATATTAATACACCATTTCTTTACCTCATTTTTTATGAGGCTGATATTTGTCTTCAAGAATGTATCCCTAATTATTAGGGTTACTTCTTTAGAATAGACCTTCTTCATAAGTTTTTCATATGTAGACTCCATTGACTTAGGCCTATCCAGCCTTAAGAGCTCAAAAGCCTAGGTGAATTTTCCTAATGATCACCTTGAATCCGTAGGTTTGACCATAAGGGTTGTACAAAGCCCTTAGAAGGCTCTCGTGGGCAAACATCCACTATCATATGATAGCCCAAAATTAATCCTAAAAATATTCAAAAAAACCAAAACATGGACTTTTTTACTTGGGATATGGTCTTAGACACTCTTAAACTATCTAAAGAAATCCTTAAACCTATGGTCTAACCCCTTTAACCAAATTTAATCCAGATTTGATTAAAACCTTAAAATTAAACTAATATTAGTCTAAAGACTCAAAACCTAATAGAAAACCATACTTTTGACTCTATATTGTCTTACTCTCCTGGGACAATTTAGAGCCAAGATTGACCCTGGTCAAACCATTTTGACCAAAGATCAAACTTAATTGACCCAAAAAAACCCTCAAAGGACCTAACCAAAGTGCCTTTGGATTTAAACCAACCAAACTGTGTTTGAACAACACCAAACTCAACCCAAGATTTTTTAATATGCAAACCTAATTCTTGTAAGAAGCTCAACCTACTTGTCTTAGCCAATGTGAGTCAACCAATTAGCAAACAGCCTAATCAGCCCAACCCGCATTAAATAACTTATCCAAACTCCCTGAACCAAACCCATCCCAATTGTACTAACTAACACTACCAGGCTAATCAATCCACCCATAATTGAGGTCATCAAAGAGCTCAAGAATTTGATTCAAGCTACCCTATACCAAAATAATAACCTATGTCACTTGTCCAAACCTTATTTAATCCCCCAGAACAAAAGGATATATGAATAGACCTGCCTCTAGTTAGATTAGGGATGTTAATTTGATTATCTAAGCTTCCCTAGTGAGATAGAGTTAAAGCATGGCACTTCCTCAACCTTTTCAAGCCCTCCGAGATCATGATCACCCAACTCCAGTGAGGTCACCA
Source organism: Dendrobium nobile (assembly GCA_022539455.1). Lineage (NCBI taxonomy): Eukaryota > Viridiplantae > Streptophyta > Magnoliopsida > Asparagales > Orchidaceae > Dendrobium > Dendrobium nobile. The sequence continues at coordinate 12,814,113 of CM039721.1, read as the reverse complement.
TGACTAGAAGCAAATTACTTATCCACTATTTTCCAACACTTAAGACATTCATCAAATTTTTTAGAGATAATATAATAAACCGATTCATACAAAAAATTGCTTTCATGGCCCACCAAATAATGTATTCTTCACTGAATATTAAATTCTAGGACAATATGAAAAGAACATGTAATCTATTAGAATGATTCATTAGATTTTAAGTCCATGCCCTCTATATCCTTTTTAATTAGTTTGACAATATTCTCCATAGATTATGTTGGATAAAGAGAAAACTGGTGAACGACTTTGGTTGTATAGTGATACGGAAGATGAAATCAAACCTTTATTCTATTTAAATAGAACAAATAGTGTTGATTTGGTCATATGCTTTCATGCACATCCATTATAGTTCTTCTTAAGTATGATCATTACTAGTCAATTAAAGATCATACGGGCATGATTGAGCTCCATGTGTCATGAATGACCCATCAATCAGGGCTTTTATTCTATACGAATACCAGACGGGAGAACCTTCCGGTTAAACACTGGGTACCTAGTGGTACCCAGCGGTACTGAGTGCGGATACCGAGCTGGGTACCCACCAATGAGGTGACATGGCACATTTTATTGGTCTCGCGACGCCGTCTCACTCTGCACAGAATAATAAATCCATCAATCAAGGGATGAAGCTTATAAGCATTAGCCAATTTAGTTATATTTAATTAAAACCTTTATGAAAATTTAATTAAAATCATAATAAATACTCTAG